>PVHY01018900.1:16748-28484 GCA_004024945.1 Uropsilus gracilis | reverse complement strand
CCTTCCTTCCTTCTTCCCTCTCTCTCTCTCTCCCTCCCTCCCTTCCTCTTCCTTCTTTCCTTCTTTTATTGACACTACCATACAGATAGCACAATTCTGAATATTTCTCTAGTGTCTCTTTCCAGCCAATTTCCTTCCCTAATCAAGGGCAGTCACCATTCAGATGTCTAACCGCCTGAGCATAATTTTGCCTCTTCTTAACCTGAGTGATAGATTGTATACAATGGTGTCTGGATTCTTTCCCTGCAAAGCCAAACAATGCTTTGAGAAGGCTCAACCAATTAGCCTTGACAAAATTCATAAAAACACATGTTTAACTTACCTCAGTAGCCATGAGGAAGAAGACATGGTGTCATCTGCCTGATAGGTCACCTCTTGAATGTGACAGTAGAAAAGCAACCTAGGATCTGGGGTTCTGGAAGAGGTCTTACATACATGTCCAGATGCTGATCAGCAGAGTGATGAGGGTGATGTGACTTCCAGACCCACTGAACTGGGTGGTCCAGTGGCCCCCATATATATTCTGAACACTTTGATTTAAGCTTTTGTTTTGTTGAGACTAGGCCTCGTTATGTTGACCAGGGAACCACAGACTCATGTTGCCTGAGGTACCTTGGACTCAGGTGATCCCCAGCCTCAACTTCCCAGGTAACTGGACTTACAGGCTGTGCCACCACGCCCAGCTATTTTTTGAGACTAGGTCTTGCTATGTTGCCCCGGTTGGGAACCCGCGGACTCAAGCAATTCCTAGTCTCGGCCTCCCTTCCTAGGCTGGGATTAAAGACAGGTGCCACCGCCGGGCACGGTGGCTCGTGCTTGTAAGCTTCAGCCTATGAAGCGGCCGGGGCCAGGGATCGCGGTTCGAGTCCCGCCTGGGGCCCGTAGTGAGACCTGGTTCCAAAAAACAGCTGGGCGTGGTGGCGCACGCCTGTAATCCCAGCTACCTGGGAAGCTGAAACTGGGGATTGCTTGAGTCCGTGGTACCCCGGGCAACGAGAGCCTGCGGTTCCACAGGCAAAAATAGTGAGACCTAGTCTCAAAAAAAAAAAAAAAAAAGACAGGTGCCACCGTTTCCAGTCCCACTATGATTTAATTTTGAGATAATTGTACATTCTCAGATGGTTGTAAGAAATAATACTAAGATCCTGGACCATACACATGGCATGTGCCTTTAATCACAGCCTACAAAGCGCGAGGCTGAGGCTAGGAATCGCTTGATTCTGTGGGTTTGAGACCTGCCTGGGGCAACATAGCAAGACCTAGTCTCAAAAAGTAGCCGGGTGTGGTGGCGCAATCCTAGCTACCTGGGAAGCTGAGACTGGAGATTGCTTGACTCCGTGGTACCCCGGGCAATGTGAGCCTGCAGTTCCCCAGGCAACATAGCGAGACCTAGTCTCAAAAAAACAAAACAAAACAAAACACAGATCCTATATGCCCTTTATCAGTTTCTCACCAGTGAAATCCTGGAAAACTGTAGTTCAAGATCCTTGATAGAGTGGAAATACAGCATATCTCTATCACAGGGATCCTTCAGGTTGCCCTTTGACAACCATTTCTAGTTCCCTCTTGCCCCACCCACTCCTTAATCTCTAGCCATCTGTTATCTGTTTATATGATTGTAATACCAAGATGTTACATAGTCACAGAGTATGCAGCTTTTAGGAGCTGGGTTTTTCTCACCCAACGTAATTCTCTGGGGATTCATCCAAGTTGCCTGTGTATCTATAGTTTCTTTTCATTGCAAAATCCTTGTTTGGATGGACAGTTGTTTTAACTGACCCATAGAAGAACATCTGGCTTGTTTCCAAGACTGCTTCAAGGCTGCAAGGTGTTTGGGTGAACACAGGCTTTGCTTCTTTGGGATACCTGCCTAGAAATGCGCTGTTGACTGTTAAAAAACAAAATTCACAGATTTGGCACATTGTGGGCTTTATTAAACTGTTCATGATTGGGGTTGGTTCTGTCTAGGTGCTGCCAGGGCTTACACAGGATGGAATGTGTTTCTAGACAAAAAAAGGTTTAACAAGGTTACTAGCAAAAACAAAGAGGCAGCTTTTCTCCAGGGATGACCAGAGGGCCCAAGGCGATGACCTCATGGGGTGGTGAGAACTGACTGGTTTAGGATCAAGTTTTGCAGAGAGGTGGAAACTGCAGTAGGTATTCAGTCTGGGTGGGGGTCGGCATCGTGGATTCCATGTTGGGTCAGGGTCACTTTATTCTACTTTTAACCCAATTCATGTTGTGGGTTCAGTTTTCACAGAAACCAATAAACTCTTCCAAACTGACCGTACCCAGTTACATTCCCACAAAGATCTGAGCCATCAGCGTCCTTGCCTGCGTGTGGCACTTACTGTCACTATTTATTTTTGCCTCCGGGTGGGTGTAGAGGGACAGCTTCTTGTGGTCTGAATTTGCATTTTTCACCCAGCTCGTGATGCAGCCTCGCTCTTCCTGTGCTCCTTTGCTGTCCGTATATCCTCTTCAGGGAAAGGTCAAGATGTGAAGTCTTGCCCACTTTCTACAGGGTTGGTTTATTTTTCCACTGAGTTTTCAGAGCTCTTTATGCCGCCTAGATGCTGGTGTCAGATAGGTTTGCAAATATTTTCTCCCACTCTGTAGCTTGTCCTTTTATCCCCTTTCCAGGAGCAAAAATGTGAAATTTTGATGAAGTCCAAGTATTTTCCTTTTATGGCTTATGCTTGGGTGGTATCAAATCTGAAGGCATTTTTAAAATCTTTTAAAATTTTTTCTTTATTATTATTTTATTTATTTATTTTTTTTTTTTTGAGACTAGGTCTTGTTATTTTTGCCCGTGGAACCACAGGCTCTCGTTGCCCGGGGTACCACAGACTCAAGCAATCCCTAGCCTCAGCTTCCCAGGTAGCTGGGATTACAGGCACGCACCACCACGCCCAGCTATTTTTTTTTGGAACTAGGTCTCGCTACGGGCCCCAGGCGGGACTCGAACAGCGATCCCTAGCTCCAGCCGCTTCATAGGCTGAAGCTTACAAGCACGAGCCACCGTGCCCGGCCTCTTTATTATTTTTTAATAATTTCTTACAACATCAGTCATCAATGATTGGATTGCCTTCACCTCCCCCTGACTCCCCCTCTGTTCACTCTGACTCCTCTCTCTTTGATGTTTGTTGATCTATGTTAAGTCTCTCTCTCTCTCTTTCTCTATGTGGCAATGTCCTTTTGTTGGGTGATAGACTGTGTTCCTGGGACATGGTAGATGTGCTTGTAGGTTTTCAGTCTTTTTTTTTTTCTTTTTGACACTAGGTCTCGCTATTTTTGCCCATGGAACCGCAGGCTCTTGTTGCCCAGGGTACCACAGATTCAAGCTTCCCAGGTAGCTGGGATTACAGGCGCATGCCACCACACCCAGCTATTTTTTTGGAATTAGGTCTCGTTACGGGCCCCAGGCAGGACTCGAACCGCGATCCCTAGCCCTGGCTGCTTCATAGGCTGAAGCTTATAGGCACGAGCCACTGTGCCCAGCTAGGTTTTCAGTCTTAACTTTGCATTGGGCAGTCTGTCCATGCTCATTAGAGGTCACTCATTGTCCATTCTTCTGTGCTGTTTTGCTGTCTCTTCAATTTATAGCTCTGTCCTCTGACTTAGGAGGCTTCATCCCCAGCCATTGTCAGTAAAGAAGTTAGCGTTGTGGAGAGGCATCTGTTGATGGCCTTTGCAGGTCATTTTCTCTCCCTTAGTTTGCCACTTTGCTGTGAAGCCGATGCCCTGGCTCTGTGGTCTTCCTCTCCCAAGGGCAGAGAGGGGCACCTTGCGCTCTTAGATGGCATATCAGTCTGGAATTATGCCTATCCAGCCCTGGTGAGGCTGTAGGTGTGATTCTGTGATGAGTCATCACTATGATCGTTTCTCTGGCCATTATGCCTTGGCTTTCTCCATGTTTCTTCTTTCGCATCCTGCTCAGATGTGTGGGCAGGATCCTTACCTGGTGCCTCACCCATTCTGTGTCAGTGGTTGTACTCTTTGTTTCTTCTTATTTCTCCTCGAGTCTAACTGGAGTGGATTAAGTGGGGCTTCTAGTCACCCCCACTACCCCACTCCTCTGTCGGAACCCTTTCCATCCAAGCTTGCGGGAGATGCCCGTGGACTGGCTGACTAGGCCATATGAGACGGATCCCTAGCAGTCCTCCAGCCCCCAGACCAAGGGCAGAGACCTCCGGCGTGTGCGGTGTGGTGGGGCCAGCCACCATGACTGGCCACGGGGTGCGGGAGTCCAGACCTGACTCCTCCACCCCCTCCCCTGCTGCTCCGCACACCTAGCCCATGCCCTCACCGGACTCACTAAGGCATTTTGCTTGGTCCTGGATCCCACAGATCCCTCCTGCGTTTTTCCCAACTTTTTTTTTTTAGTTTTATGTTTTACATATTAAATTCATAATCCATTTTGTTATTTTTTCTTAGAGACTTAGGTCAAAATTCTTCTATTCCCCACCAAAGATCTTTTAAAAAAACATCTTAGAGACTCTCAAGCTTTGGCCGGGCATGGTGGTGCATGCCTGTAGGTGGCAGCCCAGGAAGCCATGGCCGGGGCCAGGGATCGCTGTTCAAGTCCTGCCGGGGGCACAAAGTGAGACCTAGTTCCCAAAAAAATAGCTGGGTGTGGTGGTGCATGCCTGTTATCCCAGCTACCTGGAAAGCTGAGGCTGGGGATTGCTTGAGTCTTTGGTATCCCGGGCAACATGAACCTGCAGTCTCACGGGCAAAAAAAGCAAGACCTAGTCTCAAAAAAAAAAAAAAAAAAAAAATTAGCTGCTGAGTGACTGAGGACTGAGTCTTGTCTGTGAGCACAGGAGGTGAACTTCAGGGCCAGCTGGGGCTCTTCCTTATTGCATAAAGTTAGTCTTGGCTCTGGCCCCTCACACAACAGGTTCTGTTTCAGTCTGTCCATTCCTTGGAGTAAGGCTGTCTTTTGAGCATTTTACACATCCATCTGGGGAGATCAGCAAACCATTTGCAGTTTTCCTCTTGAAAATTTCATCCAGGGCCGGGCATGGTGGCTTGTGCCTGTAAGCTTCAGCCTATGAAGCGGCCAGGGCTAGGGATCGTGGTTCGAGTTCTGCCTGGGGCCTGTAGCGAGACCTAGTTCCAAAAAAAAAAAAAGAAAATTTCATCCAGAAAAAAATTTTAGACACAATCCCATGATGAAATAACAAACGCTTGTGTACCTACCACTCCAACATACATTAGAAACACACTACAGAAATAGAAATCAAAGAAATGAAACATTCCAAACCAAGTTCAAGTCCCCTGTATAACTGTCCTTCCATTCAGCCCTCACCAGAGCCACTGTCATCAATTTAATGCATGTCATAACAGAACAGACGTTTTGCTTTTAATAAATCCATGTAATACCTTATATGGCCTCTGAATCCACAAATGTGATGTATCATTTGTAAAGCACTTCGGGTAATGTGCAAGTAATAAATGCTGGTAGTTTCCCCATGTTTTATGGCCTATGCTTTTATAATTTTAGCCAAAATTGTGCCAGGGGATCCTTTTCTCATGCAACAGTATACTTTCGACATCTATGTGACACCTGCAGATCTATAGTTTTTGTTTTGCCTACTGTATAGCAGTCCATCAAATGACTGTACCTCTAGCAATATCATTTTTGTTTGTTTGTTTTTGAGACTAGGTCTCACTATTTTTGCCCATGGAGCCACAGGCTCACATTGCCCGGGGTGCCACAGACTCAAGCAATCCCCAGCCTCAGCCTCCCAGGTAGCTGGGATTACAGGCGTGCACCACCACGCCCAGCTATTTGTTTTGGAACTAGGTCTCACTACGGGCCCCACGTGGGACTCGAACTGTGATCACTAGCCCCTGCCACTTCATAGGCTGAAGCTTACAAGCATGAGCCACCATGCCCGGTCCCGCCCAGCTTTTTTTGGAACTAGGTCTCGCTGTGTTGCCCCGAGCAGGACTCAAACCACGATCCCTAGCCCCAGCCGCTTCATAGGCTGAACCTTACAGGCACGAGCCACCATGCCCGGCTCTAGCAGTATAATTGCTGTGTTAAAAGAATTATTATATTTTCAGCTTTTCTAGAAATTTCCCAGTACTACAGTACTGCTCACTGTTAAAGTGTTTACTACTCTGGTAGGGCAAAAGGGTATCTCATTGTGCTTTAAAATCACATTTCCCTGGTGACCAGTGAGACTGAGGGTCTTTGGAAATGTCTTCTGTGACTGTTCTGTTCATACTCTCTGCCTTTGTTTGTGTCTTGTTAGATTACTTGTCCTTATTGATATGTGTGTGTGTTTTTAATACAGGTAAAATGCTAATCCTTTGTCTCATGTATAAAACAAAATTTATCAATTTCAGCTGGTTGCTTGTCTTGCAGTTTTGTTGATGGTTTGTGTTTTTCTTAGGGCCTAGTGATCAGCCTGGCATCAAATGCCTGGGAGGTGGGGGAGGAGGGCAGAGCCTGTACACCACTTGGAACAAAAAGCAAGCTATTGCTTTCAATTTCTTTCTAAAGCTCCCTTGCTGGTGCCTGCCATGGAACCTTGCCCAGGGGAGCAGTGGTCAGCTGTAGCATGGGGGATGTTCCTACAGTTCCATTGACCCCTGGCATCTTGTCACCTCCCTCCCTGGTGGCTTTTGAAAGGAATACAAGGCCTTACCCTGGACCTGGGGTAATCTAAACCTTCAGCAGGGGGTCCACCTAAAGCTTTTGGCTCAGATTCCAAGTGCAGGTAATTTGTAGTAGGAAACAAAATAAACATCCTCTCCCCGAGGAGATTCTGCAGACCTATTTACTATGGTGTCTCGATAATCCCTGCTTTCCACAGCTCCTCCAGACCACAACTCTGCCTGTAGTCTCTGCCTGACTCTGTCAGAACTGTGTCATCTTTGGTGCCCACAGCAACCCTGACTTTTGTTACCAGTTCTGGAATGTCGCAGAAGGCCACAGCTGTCCACCTGGGGTTTCCCAAGTGACCAGCCCATGCTCTTTTGTCCAGGTCCTGCTGACAGGCCGGGCACAAGGTTTACCCAGGGGACCAGGCTGATCGATGCATGTTATGCAGTGCCAGGAGAGAGAGCCTAATGACAGGTCAGCAAGCTCAGACAACGAAGAGTATGACTCCAATACCACAAAGAAATAACAGAAATGGATGGGCATGTTTGAGGGCTGTGAGGTGGGGGCCCAGAGCAGAGAACTGATGACAGAAGGCTTCCAGAAAGTACGCTTGGGGGTCTGTCACACTCAGAGTGTCCCCATCACCTGAGGGTTATCTTCCCAGTCCCTACAGTATGTGCAGAGGGGGATCCAGGGCTGCGACCCAACAGAGCTGGGATCTTAAGAAAATGAATCTCACAGACTGGGCATGGTGGCGCATGCCTATAAGCGGCAGCCTAGGAAGCCAAGGTTGGGGCCAGGGATCGCAGTTCAAGTCCCACTGGGGGCATGTAGCAAGACCTAGTCCCAAAAAAATAGCTGGGCGTCGTGGCACGTGCCTGTAATCCAGCTGCCTGGGAAGCTCATCTCCTCATCCCTAGAAAGGAGTAATTCTTTTTGTAGATAATCGGGCCACCATGAGGCAAGCATGGACACCCACTGCAAGCACAAAGTCTATGTAAATGCATTTTGTATCATATGGAGCCTTGGAAGCAGGCACTGTGGAGTTTGAATCCCAGCTTGACCAGTTATTGCGTTCAGCTTCATTTCCTCGTCTGTAAGGCAAGTGTGTTTCTTGGTCTTAGAGGGGTTATGAAAATCACAGCTCTGTGTATGGCTTATTTAGAAGAGAGCCGGCATGAGGATACACCAAAATAAGTCAGCTCCCATTATTCTGCAACATACGTTTTAACCCAATATATATTAGGCATTTTCCATATAATTACATATTTAGTTTTTTTATTTTTTAATGGCATCATGTTTCATTGTATAGCCGCCCCATAATTTTGCTAATTCCTTACCCATAGAAATAGTTATTCTTGCCGGGCACGGTGGCTTGTGTCTGTAAGCTTCAGCCTATGAAGCAGCCGGGGCTAGGGATCGCAGTTCGAGTCCCAATGGGGCCCGTAGCGAGACCTAGTTCCAAAAAAATAGCTGGGCATGGTGGTACGCGCCTGTAATCCCAGCTACCTGGGAAGCTGGGGATTGCTTGAGTCTGTGGTACCCTGGGCAACGAGAGCCTGCAGTTCCACGGGCAAAAATAGCGAGACCTAGTCTCAAATAAAAAAAATATATATATATCAAAGATTCCTAAAAATAGAGTCACTGATCAAAAATATGCACACTCAAATCTTCAATAGGTATTAAATCTGAAGGGATCCAGATTCTTGGGTTCTAAGTTTACAGTAGTTGGGGTACCCTCTATAAAAAGAATACAAAATTACAGATACCAAATTTAATGCAAATTGAATATTAATTTAGGATAAGAAAAGAATTTGTTATAAATTGCTGGAGGCTTGAAAATTCAGTTGCTTTTCTCATGAGATTTCATAGGCAACTTACCAGAAGTGCTGACACATAAAGGTTTCTTTGCAGTCAGCCTCTCCTCCTCCATTTCCAGAACTCAGACACAAGGTGGTTTGAAGACTCCTGAAGCATAACATTAACGGCCTCATGGATTCTGTTCTTATTGCTCTAAAAAAATCTTGGACCCACATGTACCCTGGCTTATTTCTCTACATTTTTGCCAACATTCTTGCTTTTATGTTGAGACGAATAGCCATTTTATTAATCTTTTCTAGCTGGAAAGCTATTATTTAGGGAACATACATAAGTGCCTCGTTTTCCAGGATAAACTCTTACTGATTGCACGGAGTCCAGAATACCACCTATTGGCTTCAGTGCTAAGACAAACTCGTTTCACTGAAACTGCCTTCCACTATACCACTGAGTACTCTTTTAGCTAGAACGCTGGTCACAGAATTTTGAAACTGAACTCAGCAATCTTTGGCTTAGGCAGATGACTACTGGGTATGTTGTTTCCCCCTTTTTTTTTTTTTCTTTTCTTGAGACTCGGTCTTGCTATTTTGCCCGGGGAACTGCAGGCTCACGTTGCCGGGGTACCAGACTCAAAAGCGATCCCCAGCCTCAGCTTCCCAGGTAGCTGGGATTACAGGCGTGCACCACCACGCCCAGCTATTTTTTTTTTTTTTTTGAGACTAGATCTCACTATATTGCCCTCTGTGGTTCTCAGGTCTCCAACCCGCAGACGCAAGCGATTCCTAGT
This sequence comes from Uropsilus gracilis, assembly GCA_004024945.1. NCBI lineage: Eukaryota > Metazoa > Chordata > Mammalia > Eulipotyphla > Talpidae > Uropsilus > Uropsilus gracilis. The sequence continues at coordinate 19,260 of PVHY01018900.1, read as the reverse complement.
CTCAGCCGCACTCTGTAGCTATGCTTAAAGGTATGCGCCACCGTGCCCAGCTGTTTTCCCTTCTTGACACTGTTTACTCATGGCAATATCAGGAAGTTTAAATGAATTTTTGAAATAATAGCTGTTTGGACTTGGCATCATAATGCAGTGGAATGACCAAGAAGACTGAATTTTAAGTATTAGCTGCTAAAGGGTCAGAGTAGGTCTCTCTTCTGTCTTCTTTCTAAACTTCTTTGTAAACTTGCACGTGCACAGGTACACACACACATTTTTGGGTTCTCTTTGGAAATAAATGACAGATACCAGGCTGTCAATATGTACATCTTGTACATCTTGGTTGACCTTTAGGGGAATAAATGCCTTTGCCTGTTTTGCTTTGACTTATGTGGTGAACCGCTCTTGTTTTCCTTCTAAAGTCACTTCCAGGAGCATTCGTTCCCTATTTAGTTTTGTGTTTCACTTGGTCTGTTTTCAGCAGAAAGCTGTTTGGCCCAACTGGTGAGACAGCTTTGATCTTTGCTTATTCCAGTGCCTTGGGCAAAGTGCTTAACTCCTTTACCATTTCCAATTCTGGTCTGAGATAAAAGCCTTCAGGTTGATTCACTGGAGAAACCCACCCAACAGCCTGCCCCAGAAGGTAACTCTGTGTGTCCCCCTCCCCCCCCCACTCCCTACAGGCAACTGCTCCAAGCCTGCCCTGCCCCACTGACAGTAACCCTCTTTGTCACAAAGCAGTCATTACCCTCTCGACTTGTCAGGACAAGTCCCCACCGGAGTTACACCATAAATCAGATCTTTGCCGGGTGGGTTCTGGTTCCGGACGGGTGCGGTGTCCCCATACCAGAGGCTGTCTACACTGTCTACACATCCAGTAAGCCTGGTTCTAAACACACCTAGAGTCGTGAGCTGTTCTGTGCTTGTCGCCCAGAGTATGCAGTCTGCCTGAAATGGGGTGGCCCAGGGAATCATCACCATCCACCCTGTGGGATTTGGGGGTCTCGGCACCAGCATCTGCCAGCCTTCTCTGCAACAAACTCTTGCTACCTTCCAAAGTGACTTTATTTCTACTCTTGAGTAATTTGCCTCGCCCACTGTTATGTATTAATGTATGGTGGTATTTTGCATTGATGTGATACAGGCTGCTCTTATTTTTCTCACATGGCTTAACAAGATGTCACAGTCGATCACTAAATTGAGTTTGCTCATATGACTATATCAACACCACCTTAAGCCCTAGAAGGGTTTTTTTTTTAAGCTCTGTATTGCAGTATACCGCTGAAATGAGGGGGGGGGGGGGGGGGGGAGGGGCTCTTTATTATCAAAAACTCAAAAGTCCTTTTTTTCCCAGCTTCTCCCTAAATGCAGGCTCAAGTTTAGCTTGTCCTAGGCGAATGACTTCACAGATCCATTGTTGTTCAAAATTCCCTGCTGCTTGCCAGCAGCTTTTCTGGGCTCTCTCTCTCCCAGACCAGAGGGAAAAATAACTCTTATTTGCAGTTTAACCTTCCTTGGGTCCTTTGTCACCCACAACCATTTCACTAAAATTCCAAGCCAGAACAAACCCGTAAAGGGTAAAGACAACTATTTGTTTCTAACAAAGTGATTTTCTAATTATCTACTACAAAAAAAAAAAAAAAAAGGACACATAACACGTGCTCCAGGAGCACAAAGAAAGGCATCTTTCTTTGGTGAGCTCCAGTTCTTCCAAGCAGGTAGTCGAAGGTGTGATGCTTGAAAGGACGGTGAGGAGGGAGGGAAACAAGGGTCAGGAATATCAAAGTATGGCAAGGAAATATGAAAGGATGGTGGCGAGAAAAGAAACAGGAGTCAATCTAAGTAATATTAAGAAAAGTTTATTGCTGTGAGATTCTGGGTGAGGTCCACTAAGCCATGGTGGGGGGCTAGTGTAGTCACACCCAACGTGGAGTTGGTGTCTGCTTTTATAGGGGCAGAGACATGGGGGTGGGTTTTGCTAGTGTGACGGGCAAGGTTAACAGGCTGGCAAGGTCGCTTGCTGGGTGAGGCTGGAGGTAGTCTCAGCTATAGCCAGAGGGTAAAACTTGGGTAGGATGGTGTTCATAATCCTCTTATGGGTGGAGTCTTCCAGCACCCCCAATCTGACCTTTCAATGCTGTCTTTCTCCTTGCTGTGTCTTCTTGGCTTTAGATGGTAGAAACTCTAAAGTACAGGAACCAGTAAAGCTCATTTATTCAGGTCTGGCTCAGTAAGACAAACTCCAACATGGAGTTCAAATTTCCAAATTACTCAGCTTTCTTTCTTTTTTTTTTTTTTTTTGAGACTAGGTCTCGCTACTTTTGCCTGTGGAACCGCAGGCTCTCGTTGCCCGGGGTACCACGGACTCAAGCAATCCCCAGCCTCAGCTTCCCAGGTAGCTGGGATTATAGGCGCACGCCACCACGCCCAGCTATTTTTTGGAACTAGGTCTCGTTACTGGCCCCAGGCGGGACTCGAACCGCGATCCCTAGCCCCGGCCGCTTCATAGGCTGAAGCT
>PVHY01018900.1:0-16648 GCA_004024945.1 Uropsilus gracilis | reverse complement strand
AATTACTCAGCTTTCTTTAGCACATACCCTACTAGCCTGGACCAAAGGCTGCAGGCCCCAGGCCTTGGCCACATGGCCAAGCTCACAGAGCTCACACCTTTCAAAATCCTTGATCAAAATGCCTGGTCCTCTCCTTTGTCCTCAAGTCTTATTTATCTAAGTCTTGCCAAGTCTTCCCCCAAGAGGACTCCCTGGGGGAAGTCCTGTCAGGCAGGTATGCTAATCAAAGTGCAAATCAACTCTTTGAAATTTTCAAGTCTATAGCCACAGGAGAGCAGTTACTTAGCAAATGTTTATATCAACTATGTCAATGGCACCTAGGGCGTTGGCATCCTGTATACCCACCAATTTAGAGAAAGTAAACAGACTAAGTACTGGCCCTGGACTTTGGAGAAATTGGCCACCTTCCTGATTTTTAAACATATGGATTAATTTAACATGTTTTGTACATATAAATGGGAATCACAGGTAGGGTCATTTTTCTTTCTAGCTGCTTTTCATTTAATTTTTTTTTTTGACACTAGGTCTCACTATGTTGTCGGGGTAGTCCCGATTCCGTGGACTCAAGCGATCCTCAGCCTCAGCTCCCCAGGGAGCTGGGATTACCGGCACAGGCCACTCCACCTGGCCTCATTTAATATTTTTAAAGTAGATTTCATTCCTGTGGTTGGATGTAGTCATAGCTCATTTGCTCTTTCTTACTATGTAACTTTGTTATCAGGACATAGAGACTACCCCCTTTTAAATTCCTTTTTGCTATGGGTTCTTCCACCTGCGCGCAGCAGCTGCTCAGATATCAAACCTTAGCGACCAGGATAGACAAGAGGTTTATTTCCAGATATGGGAAAAACAAACTAAAAGAGTCCAGACCCTCACAGGTGTTCCAAAGGAAATAGAGCTCCACTTCCGCTCCTCAAGGAGCTTCATGGGGTTTACCTCAGTCTTAGGGCACTTCTGGTTGAAAACGCCAGGCTGTGTCCTTGACTCCTGATCCTGTCGCTCCAGTTGGCACTAGATGAATCCAACCAACACAGGTGGGGCTCAGGCGGGTCTCCCTGAGGCAGGAGTGTCACCATGGCACTGCACTTCACCAGGGTCACCTCTCCTCCACCTTCACACAGCTCTCCATCCTCAGGAACCGAGTGCTAGGGAGGTGAGGAAGCTGAGGCCGAAAACCTCCTCGCCTGAAGCCAATTTCCAGGCTCTTGCTCTCACTCCGCTCTCCACGCTCCTCTCCAAAATCTTCTCTCTCTCTCTCCTTTTTTTTTTTTAATCCTTTTCTTTGCTCCCAATTCACTACCACACTTGGGGTGGTCTGTACCTCCCTTTTCCCTCTGGGCCTGCCTTGGGAGTCACCACCTCAGGACTCTGCATTAGCATAATCCCAAATCTGCCCAGACAATCACTCTACAGTAAAAAGGGGATCTGGCCTCAGGCTTGTCTTAGTCTTTCAGATGCTGGTGATAGCAATGCCCACATCTCAATGAAAGGAATTGGATCCTTATTGGGTCCCCCCCCCTTCAACATTACATAAACTAAATCACCATTCATTATCTTTTCTACTGTTGATGGCTATTGGGGTAATTTTGCTATTGGAGATAAGACAAATATCCCTGTACTTTCTTTTTGGTGAGCACATATATGATTTCTGGTGGATAGACATGTAGGAGTGGAATTATGTGTGTGTCGCGAGCCAGCTGCGACGTCATCAAACGGTTCTGAAGGGAAGGACTTGGTTTTTTTGTTTGTTTTGAGACTAGGTCTCGCTATTTATGCCGGTGAAACCGCAGGCTCATGTTGCCCGGGGTACCACAGACTCAAGCAATCTCCAGCCTCAGCTTCCCAGGTAGCTGGAATTACAGGCACACACCACCACGCCCAGCTATTTTTTTGGAACTAGGTCTTGCTACAGGCCCCAGGCGGGACTCGAACCGCGATCCCTAGCCCCGGCCACTTCATAGGCTGAAGCATATAAGCACTAGCCACCGTGCCCGGCCTTAGGAAGGATTTGTTTTGTTTTGTTTTTGAGACTAGATCTTGCTAGTTTTGCCCATGGAACCGCAGGCTCACGTTGCCCAGGGTACCACGGACTCAAGCAATCCCCAGCCTCAGCTTCCCAGGTAGCTGGGATTACAGGTGTGCGCCACCATGCCCAGCTATTTTTTGGGACTAGGTCTCGCTGTGTTGCCCCAAGCGGGACTCGAACCGCCCAGCCGCTTCATAGACTGAAGCTTACAGGCACGAGCCACCGTGCCGGCTGGGAAGGGTAAGGATTAACGTTGAGTCAAGAAGACCCCGACAAAAGTGGCTCACAGCCTCTCTCTCTGGACTGTGGCCCCCAGTTTATTTTGCACCAGACTTTTATAGACACCAACAAACAATCAACAACAAAGAGGTTTCCCCTGAAACTGCTTAAGTCATGGTCAAACCTACACCACCTGACGGTGGTATTCCAATTAAGCAAACCTTCAGCAGCTTTATCAAGGCAAGCCAATAATGAGAGTACACGCAGCTCCGGACGTGTGTGTTTTTTAAAGTGTTTTATTCACTCAAGTTTAATATGGTCATGGGTGTGTGCACCCATCTCCACAGTCAAATTTAGAACATTTATTTTCATTACCTTAAAGAGAAACCCTAGGTCCTTACCTCTCACCTTTCTATCCTCCCATCCCTCTACACCCCACCCTACACAAAGTAAATAAATTGCTTTGTTTACTTTTTGCTTCTACAGATTTGCTTGTTCTCAGCATGTCATATATATGAAATGATATTCCATGTGACTTTCTGTGACTGGTCTCTTTCTTTTACTTAGCATAATTTTGCAAGAGCCATCCATGATGTAACACATATCAGTACTTCATTCCTTTTTATGCCCACATAATATTCCACATTTCACTGAATTATTAATCCTTCAGTGACATTTGGATTGTCTCCTCTTTTTGAAGTACTAGTTCACCTTATTGTGACTAGTGCTGCTATGAACTGAGGATACCCTTTGGGTATATACTTAGGTTTGGAATTATTGGTTATATGGCAACTGTTTAACTTTTTGGAGATATGCTAAACCATTTTCCATAGTTGCACCATTTTTCATTTCTACTATCAATGCACAAGGATTCTAGTTTCCCCACATGCTCATTAACACTGGTTGTTTGATTCTTTTAATTATAGTCTTTCTAGTGGGTGTGAAGTAGCATCTCGTTGTTTTATTTTATTATTATTATTATTATTATTATTATTATTATTATTATTATTATTATTATTATTATTATTATTTTGAGACTAGGTCTTGCTACTTTTGCCAGGGGAACCACAGGTTCACGTTGCCTGGGGTACCACAGACTCAAGCAATCCCCAGCCTCAGCTTCCCAGGTAGCTGGGATTACAGGTGCGTGCCACCACACCCAGCTATTTTGTTGGGACTAGGTCTCGCTACATCGAGCCCCCAGGGGAACTCGAACTGCGATCCCTGGCCCTAGCCGTGGCTTCCTAGACTGCCACCTACAGGCATGCACCACCATGCCCGGCCCAGCATCTCATTGTTTTAATTTGCAATCCATGTGCTTATTGGATGTTCATATATTATCTTTGGAAAAATGTGTAGTCGAGCCCTTCATCCATTTTTTTTTCTTGAGTGTAACTATGTGTGTAATTTCTTTTTTTAAAAAGAGACTAGGAAGGCCGGGCACGGTGGCTCGTGCTTGTAAGCTTCAGCCTATGAAGCGCTGGGGCCAGGGATCGCGGTTTGAGTCCCGCCTGGGGCCCATAGCGAGACCTAGTCCCAAAAAAATAACTGGGCGTGGTGGTGCGCGCCTGTCATCCCAGCTACCTGGGAAGCTGAGGCTGGGGATTGCTTGAGTCTGTTGCCCCGGGCAACAAGAGCCTGCGGTTCCACAGGCAAAAATAGCAAGACCTAGTCTCAAAAAAATAAAAAAAATTTAAAAAATAAAAAGAGACTAGGACTTACTATGTTCCCCAGGGCAGTCCCAAACCTGCAGACCCAAGCAATTCCTAGTCTCAGCTTCCCAAGGCTGGGATTATAGTCATGTGCTACCACGCCCAGCTATGTATATAATTTATAATTCATTCATTTGACCAGTTAGTTGAGCACTTCTAATATTTTAGGCAATGGGGATAAAAGAGTGAACACAGTTGACAACAATGAAAAGTGAAGAGACTTGTTTTTATTAAAAAAAAAAAAAACAACATTCCTTGACTTCTCTTGTGAAATCAGATCTGGTAGCAGATCTTGGCCTGAATTTTCACCTGCTATATCTCTGTGCACCTTGGATGAGGCTGAGCCCAGTCTTTCACTGCTACCTGGTTGATTTCCAAAGCTTTGTTCCCACCTGGACACTGCCTTTCACAATTCTCAGTCCAAGTTGCTCAAGGCCTCATTAAATGTTTACTTTGGTTCTTTGAGTTAGGAGACTATGGCTGTCTTCCTCCAACTCTTTAAGCTTGCCACTCCCAATAAAAAAATAAATAGAACTTTTTCTAGAACTTAGATCTTTTTCTAGAACTTTTTCTAGAAAAATCTAGAACTTTTTCTAGAAAAATCTCTTGTCTTTTTTCCGGTTTAAAAGGAATGGTTACCACTGATTAAAAACAGAAAAAGAAATGGTACCTCTTTTGTCCCAGCGATTTGAAGAACATTCTAGAAAGGATGGCAGTAAATCAGTTTTCTTTTTCTACTTAGGCTTTCAAAGTAATGGCGGTTCTTTGTTGTTTTGGTTTTTTTTTTTTTTTTTTTTTGGTCTCACTATGTTGCCTGGGGTAGTCTCAATCCCTTGGACTCAAGCGATCCCCAACCTCAGCCCCCAGGTAGCTGGATTACAGGTGCCCGCCACTGTGCCCAGCAGCTTTTTTGAGACCAGGTCTTGCTATGTTGCCTGGAGTAGTCTTAAATCCACTAACTCAAATGATGGTGGTTCTTAAGTTTATGTGTCAGCTGCACTGCCATGGGTTTCTAGAACTCTGAACTCAACTTTGCCCTATCCCAGTTCTAGTCATTGGATATAGGTTCAATTAGTAAACCATTGTGGACAAAGTCAAATTGAGTTACATAATCATTGGTGATTATATATGGCATACACCCAAAACCTAAAGAAAGAACTACCCATTCCACTTGGGGTGGGGTGTCGGGAGATACAACTGTAAACACCAGGGCAGTTCCTCTTTGTTCTTTGCCTCAGGCTCAGCTGAAGTACTCCTGGGTGAACCTCTTGGTCTCTTTGTACTTGAAGCTTCTTTACCTGGAGCCTGGGAATCCAGAACTCCCACCTGTCAGATGCCCACTGTCACCATGGCTTAAAGAAAAAGGGAGTTTCTTCTTCTGGGAGACAGCGAGCTTGTAGCAGGCATGGCTGACACTGCTGTCAGGCTCCCTGTCTTGTTGCCCAGGCCACTGTGTGGTCCAGGGTTACTGTTGCTCTTCCCAGCCATGGGCAGCATTCTATCCAGCAGGGAGAAAGAAGAGCAGAGAGAAACAAGAGGCTTCTTCCCTTCAAGGCTTCTTCTCAGGAACAGCACACACTGCCGCTCCTTAACTCCTTTTGGCCAGAACTTCATCTCTGGGCCAGATCACCTGTTGGATGAGGGGGCCATTGAGGGTATCTATCACAGCACCTATCAGAGGACACACAAGTATCAGTTGAGATTTGGGGGGGGGTCTATAAAGAAGTGGATCCAGAATGCTACTGTGTGGCCTGAAAATTATGGTGAGTTATTAAAACCATGGTGAATTAGTAGAAAGGCAGGTTCCAGTTTCATGGGGTCCCCAGTCAAAGTGAAAAAGGAGGTGTTGGGAGGCTGAACCCACCCCCCACTCATCTTTTTTTGATAGCATAGCATTAAGGTGGCTGAGCTTTTTTTTTCTTCTTTTTTTTTTTTTGAGACCAGGTCTTGCTAGTTTTGCCTGTGGAACCGCAGGCTCCCGTTGCCCGGGGTACCACGGACTCAAGCAGTCCTCAACCTCAGCCTCCCAGGTAGCTGGGATTACAGGCACGTGCCACCACGCCCAGCTATTTTTTGGGACTAGGTCTCGCTGTGTTGCCCTGAGCGGGACTCGAACCGTGATCCCTAGCCCCAGCCGCTTCATAGACTGAAGCTTACAGGCCGAGCCACCGTGCCCGGCTGAGCTTTGTTCTGTGCTGTTTCTTACTCCACATGTTGACTAGTCAACCTGCTGGGTCTTCAAGAGCACCGCTGTCCACTGCTGGTGGGACAATGTAGGCACAGTGTACTCTCCATGGAGATCGCTTCCGAGGCCTCCAGAGAGTGCAGAGCGTGAACTGTATTTTTTCCTGTACATACAGCCTATGATAAAATTAACTACTCATTTGGACCCTTTGCCTCCTACCTTCCATGCAAAAGGGGAAGTTTAAGGAAGTTTCTGAGCAGACAGAACCCCCAAGGGATAGGGTTCTGTTTGGATCTGGAGCCAGAGGTGCGCTGCAGACATGTGACATGGGACACCAAGGTGTCCCCTCCAAAGTGGGGACTGACTAGCAATGGCAGTGTCCTCACCCTGGGTACTCAAACTCCCCTTCCACCCCAGTGCTGGAGCCTCCTTCCAGTCCACTTGGTCACCCACCCTCCTCTCCCATTTATTTATTTTATATTATTTTATTTTATTTTTTATTTTTTGTTTTTTTGAGACTAGGTCTCGCGATTTTTGCCCATGGAACCGCAGGCTCACGTTGCCCGGGGTACTGCAGACTCAAGCAATCCCCAGCCTCAGCTTCCCAGGTAGCTGTGATTACAGGCGCGTGCCACCACGCCCAGCTATTTTTTGGGACTAGGTCTCGTTGTGTTGCCCCGAGCTGGACTCGAACCGTGATCCCTAGCCCAGCCGCTTCACAGGCTAAAGCTTACAGGCACAAGCCACTGTGCCCAACTTTCTCTCCCATTTATAGGGTAACTCAGTGCTGCTCCCCCCCCCCCCCGCACATATCTGTGCTTTCTAGAACATCTAGAAAGACACATGTGATCAGCTGGCAGAAGATAGGCATGACCTTTTTAACACAACCATGGAACTGAGTTATCAGGATTGGCCCTGGGCAATGACATGGCACAGAGGTGGCCCAGGACCCACCCTGCCACCCTACCTGATGGGAGCAGACCTTCCCACTCCATTGAGGCCTGGGTGGGTGCCAGCGCTCAGGGCCACTGAGCACACACCCTCTAAGCCGGCGCATGATACTTGGAACTTTATGTTTTCGTTTTTCAAATAATCAATGGACTTTTCTTTAAGTACAGTTCTTGAGTTACAGAATAACTCAGCTGATAGTACATGTAGATAGTACACTAGCCATCCTGCCTAGCCAGGGGCTTCCGCTATTATTAGTGTCTTGCTTTATAGGGAACTGTTATAATTAGCGAGCTGATACTGTATGTTAGTATTAACTATTTCCATATTTACATTAAGATTTTGTCCTTGTGCCAGGCACAGTGGCACATACTTGTAAGTGACAGCTTAGAGAGTGACAGTGGGGTCTGAGGATCGCGGTTTGTGACCCGCCAGGGACAACATAGTGAGACCTAGTTGCAAAAAATAGCTGGGCGTGGTGGCGCACGCCTGTAATCCTAGTTTCCCGGGAAGCTGAGGCTGGGGATTGCTTGAGTCCATGGTACCCTGGGCAACGTGAGCCTGCCTCAATGTGAGCCTGTGGTTCCATGGGCAATAGCAAGACCTAGTCTCAAAAAAAAAAAAAAAAAAAAAAAAGATTTTGTCCTTGTGTTGGACTATCCTGTGGGATTTGACAACTTTCTAGGGGCCTTTTCATCAGGACAGAGCAGTATCTAGAATGAGTCTCTTCCTGGCTCACCTGACCCACCTTATTGGTCAAAGCAGCACAATTTATCTCAGTTTCCCCTTTGGGGGTTTCTGCATCAAGTATCCAGACTACTCTTCTTGGCACAAACTAGAGAGCAGATTGGGGAAAAGAAACCTCTCTGACAAAGGGCAGGAGGGCAGCTCAGGGTTCAGTTTTCCTCAGGGAGAAGCAGCTGCCAAGCTTCATGGCGATGGTTCCTGGGGGCAGGGTGAGGTCAATTTCTGGAGTTTTCCCTAAAACACCAGTAGCTGACATCCCTCCTCCCCCTGCCGGGTGTGCTAAGCTCTTGGTACCAAGGATGTCCAGTCTGGCACAGGTGAGTCCATAAGTTCTGTCCTCACAGTTCTGTGGAGGAGGATTACAGCTCAACCCTGCCTATTGGAGGCCTCAGCTATGTCCAGGGCCGAACCAAGTTGCGGCTGGTCAACAAGACCGTGGGACAGTGCCTTGAGGACACGTCACAGAGGTTCCCTGACCGAGAGGCCTTGATCGTCCCCCAGGAAAACGTCAGGGTGACCTTTGCTCAGCTCTTGGAGGAGGTAGGTGCTGATCTTTTTTTTTTTTTTTTTTGAGACTAGGTCTTGCTATTTTTGCCTGTAGAACCGCAGGCTCCCATTGCCTGGGAGCCTCAAGCAATCCCCAGCCTCAGCTTCCCAGGTAGCTGGGATTACAGGCGCATGCCACCACGCCCAGCTATGCTTTGGGACTAGGTCTCGCTGTATTGCCCTGTGTGGGACTTGAACTGCGATCCCTAGCCCCAGCCGCTTCATAGGCCGAAGTTTACAGGCACGTACCAAATCATGCCTGGCTAGGTAGGTACTGATCTTGACTCTCAAAGTGAACAGGCACCAGCTCCCAGGCAGAGTGGGTAGAGCCTCTGTGTGGCACCTGGCTTTGGAGGCAGGAGGCTGGGGCTGCCCGAGAGCCTCAGGGATAGCAGGAAAAGGGATACAGGTGGCCAGGATGTCACCTGCATCAGTCCCTACTCGGGCACTGGCTCACGATGTATGTTCCCAGACTCCCCTCCAGAGGTGCTAAGGTCTATCTGGCCTTCTTCCCAGGTGGTGCTGATGTGAACCCCCAGGCCATGGGCTGAGGTGGGGGTGTTGTACCCTTTGCTACTCGCCTGCATCTCCCCCATCTGCCCTGTCTATTGACACCAGGTAAACAAAGCTGCTTCCGGGCTCCTGAGCATTGGCCTTCGAAAGGGCGACCGCCTGGGCATGTGGGGCCCCAACTCCTACGCATGGGTGCTCATGCAGCTGGCCACCGCCAAGGCGGGCATCATTCTGGTGAGGAAGGGCAGCCTGGCACAATTGGGGGGAGTTACTTAGGGGGAACCCCCAGACCTTTGGCTCCAGAACCAGACTAGTACCAGACTGGTTTGAGACCAGGTAGTACTTTTTCCCAAAGTCCACCCAGGGGTGCAGCCACTGCTTCTGTCCCCACAGCGTGTCTGAACCTCCCGAGGGTGGAGGCACATTGGGGGGACAGGGGTTCAGAGGATGCCAGCATACTCTTGCTTTCTCTACCAGGTATCTGTGAACCCAGCCTACCAGTCTATGGAGCTGGAGTATGCCCTGAAGAAGGTAGGTGCCATTCTTGGGAGAGGTGATTGTCACAGAGGGCTGAGGGTGCAGGGAGGGCATGCATTGGTGTGTGTATGGGGGCGGGGCAGAGGACAGGTATACTGGCTGGTGCATGTGCTTAGGGCAACATATGTTGAGTAGTTTGTATGTGTTAGAAGGTGGTGCATGTATGTGGGTGGTGGCAGTGTGTGTGAACTGGTGTGTGTGTGACAGGGGTGGTGTGTATGTATCAGGGTAATGGTGCATGTGCATGAGAGAGCAGCTATTCGTGATGACTCCCCCAGAGACCCAGGCTGGGGTTTCTTACTTACTGCTGGTGGGTGCCTCTGCATCCACAGGTGGGCTGCAAAGCCCTGGTGTTCCCCAAGCAGTTTAAGACTCAACAATACTACGACATCCTGAAGCAGATCTGCCCAGAGCTGGAGACATCCCAGCCTGGAGCCTTGAAGAGTCAGAGGTGGGAGATTCTGGGTTGGAGGGGTGCTTCCTGCAGTGTCTTGGTTCCTCATTTCCTACCTGGCCCCAGGGATGAAGCTGGCATCTCCCGGGACCCTCCCTCTACCTACCACTACTCTCACCATCCTCCCTACTCCAGGCTTCCAGATCTGACCACAGTCATCTCAGTGGACACCCCTCTGCCAGGGACCCTGCTCCTAGATGACGTGGTAGCAGCTGGCAGCACAGAGCAGCAACTAGCCCGGCTCCAGCATGCCCAGAAGTTCCTGTCCTGTCATGACCCTATCAACATCCAGTTCACCTCGGTAGGGCAGAGGTCTCAGGGCCAAGCCCAAGCTGGCATGCTGACCCTTGGCTCTGTGACCTTCCCCAAGGGTTGGGGGGGGGGACAGCCGAGGACGTCAGGAGTATAGACATTTCTCCAAAGGTTGGCCCTGTCCTCTGCCCTGGAAAACAGCATCTGTGTCCTTGTCACGTGCCCCCTCCCCCTGGGCCTTTTGTCCCCAGCATCTCTCCTAGGGGGCAGATGTGCTGGGCATACATAGGTCAGAGTTGGTACAGCCTGTTCCTTCATTTGGCAGATGGGGAAACTGAGCCCCAGAGAGGGAATCTGCTGTGGCCACAGAGTTCTCTGAGCCACCGCATGAATGGCATGAGGACAGAGACTCCCGTTTCCACACTTCTGGACCCTAACAACTGGCCCGGCAGGCATGCGTAGACCTTTGTGCATACGTGTGAATGAATGAATCGGTCCAGGTCCCTGGGAGAGGAGGTGATCTGTCACTTTCTTCTATTGTCAGGGGACAACAGGCAGCCCCAAGGGGGCCACCCTCTCCCACTACAACATTGTCAACAACTCCAACCTCATAGGGGAGCGAATGAAACTCCACCTGAAGGTGAGGTGACGCTGAGCGAGGCCGAGGCTGACGGGCACCCCGCAGGCACTTGCTGGCCTCCACCCCCTGTAGACTGGAATTGGCTTCCTGGGCTCCCAGCTCCAGTCTAGACTCAGTCTCCTGCCTCCATCTCCAGCCACCAGAGGAGTTGCGGGTAGTCCTGCCCAGCCCCCTGTACCACTGCCTGGGTTCTGTGGGAGGCACGATGGTGACCGTGGTGTATGGCCTCACCCTCATCCTGTCCTCTCCGGGCTTTGATGGGAAGAAGGCACTGGAGGCCATCAGCAAAGAGAGGTGAGCACTAGTGGGGAGCACACAGGCTTATGAGAAACTCCTGTTCTCACAGGATGGGCCCCATCCCTTTCCAAGATGCCTCCTGCTGCTCTTCTCTTGTGTCTGCTCCCCACGGTTGCAGCCTCATCCTTTCTGTGGATTTGGGGTGGTGGGTGAGAAGTAGGCGCACCCTTCTACTTCCAAGACTGATTTTGAGATGCCTTCCCCCCCTGCCCCAATACAGAGGCTCCTACCTCTATGGCACCCCCACAATGTTCGTGGACATTCTGAACCAGCCAGACTTCTCAAGTTATGACGTCTCAAGCATGTGTGGAGGTGGGATGGGGCCAAGGGTGGCCAGGCCAGGGCTGGCCAGGGTGAACTGGATATTTAGGGGGCAAGAAAGATGGGGGCGGTGGGGGGAGGCAAGTCCCCAGTTTCCCAGTTCAAGGCCTGCTGCCAAGTATAGGAACATATCCAGGGTCAAAGGGGAGAAGGGAATTTCTTCCCTAGAAAAAGCTATAGGTGATGGGGGTCGCCTGTGCCTGCAGGAGGGGGCTGTGTCATCTACTTTTCAATTCAGGTGTGATTGGTGGGTCCTCGGCGCCCCCAGAGCTCATTCGAGCCATGACCAAGAAGTTGAACATGAAGGACCTGGTGGTGAGTGGCATCCATTACTGGGGCTGGGCCAGGGTGGGGGTGAGGGGCAGGCCAGGCCTGGTGAGAGCCAGTTGACAGGAGGAGGCCAGGCTATCACTGCTTGTCTCCAAGGGACAACCTCTCCTCCCCCTCCTTCCAGAAAGCAGGTGTGAGAACATAAAGTCTGACCTCATCAGCAGTTGGCAAATCATGGCGATAGGGGTCAGGGGTAAATATACATACACACATTTATATTCATAGAAATCTGGGGAGGAAACGCAGCACAGGATATGTAGCGAAGCACCAGTGTCCTGCTAGCGTGTCCTGGCAGGCAGGGGATGGAGAAGTTGGGGTACGGCCTTTAGACCTTTTCTGGAAGGAAGGGGTGGGGCAAGGGGCTGATGTCTGCTTCCAAATGATAGGGTGAGGGGAACAGGCGGGAGGAGGATTCTGGAAGGTGGCCATCCCGATGGCCACCCTGTTCTGGTTCTGAAGGCCTTGGGGGTGTCTGCAACAGCTTCTCTGAGAGAAGCCCCAGGGAGGGGGTGTGATGGTGCTCTCACTGCTGGGTGGACCTGGGTTTCTGTGGAGCACCCAAGCCCCTGCCAGGATGTCTAGCTGTGGACAGCTCTGTGCCATCAGCAGAGGCTGTGGGAAGAAGGCCGGGTCAGAGGTGGGAAGGTCAGTAGTCTCTCCGACAGAAGGCAGAGGCCAGTCTCCAGGACCGGCTGGGCGGGGACCTGCACAGAGTAAGGAGCGGTGTCAGGACTGATGATTGGAGAGGATGGTGGCAGCCCTGAAGTATCTCTTCCCCCCTCGGAGAGTAGCCCCAGTCTGCCCCTCCTAAAATGGAGGATCTCCCCACCTCTTCCCCTTCTTACATGCCAGAATCCCCAGAGAGGGCAGGGGGGGAGCTGCCCGCCCAGCCCCCACCTGTTTAATGGCGGCCAGCTTTCTTGGACCTCTTCGTGGGGAACTTGCAGCTTCGGAAGGCATCGGTGTCACGGATGTGCTGGCCCCTGACCTTGGCGGGTGAGGCACAAGTGGCATCGGGACGGGAAGTCTTAGCTTCCAGCCACCTGGAGAGACAGGGGTGAGGGACGAGTTGTGGGAATGCTGGGCCATGGGGCCAGGGTCCTGGAGAGTGAAGAACTGCCATCTTCATTTCCCAAATGGGGGGCCCCACCCCTACCCCAAGCAGGGAAACCTAGTAGGGAGCAGACCTAGCACGTATCTCAGGATGTCTTAGTGCAGGGCTGCGTGTCTCCGCTCCATCACAGGAGGGCAGCTGCTCGGGGCTCCCAGGGGTGTTCTCACCTCCGAAGGCCCCGGAGCTGGCAAGTACACTTCCAGGGGTTGTTGGTGAGGGTGAGGGTCTCCAGGTTGTCAAAGGGGAAGCTGGAAGGCAGCTGATTCAGGCGGTTGTTCTCCAGATGGACGTGTTTCAGCGTGGTCACACCCAGAAAGGCACCATCTGAGATCTGGGGGTGAGGTGGTCAAGAGTGAACACCCCAGTCCCAGGTCTAGCCTCTCCCAGCTCCATGGTCCCTAGGGGCAGAGTCCTTCCCTGGACATAAGCGGCGGCACTCTGAGGAGTTTCAGCTGAATTATCCCAGGGATCTGATCATCACCACTTTTTTTTTTGGAGACTAGGTCTTGCTATTTTTGCCCGTGGAACCACAGGCTCTCGTTGCCCAGGGTACCACAGACTCAAGCAATCCCCAGCCTCAGCTTCCCAGGTAGCTAGGATTACAGGCACGTGCCACCATGCCCAGCTATTTTTTTGGAACTAGGTCTCACTATGGGCCCAGGTGGGACTTGAACCGCGATCCCTATCCCCAGCCGCTTCATAAGCTGAAGCTTACAGGCACGAGCCACCGTGCCCAGCTCATGACCACTTTTTGAGATGCGGGAGATGTTGTTTCTAGCGTGTGGGTAGAGGAATAAAAACCAAGCCCCTTGCCCAGGGTCACACCAGCAAGTCAACAGTTGCTGCAAGGGCTGGGCACCGTGGTGCGTGCCTGTAAGCAGCAGCCTAGGAAGCCGCGCTGGGGACCAGGGATCACGGTTCGAGTCACACTCAGGGCAAGGTAGCGCGACCTAGTTCCAAAAAGATAGCTGGGCGTGGTGGCGCATGCCTGTAATCCTAACTACCTGGGAAGCTGAGGCTGGGGATTGCTTGAGTCCATGGTACCCTGGGCAACGTGAGCCGGCGGTTCCATGGGCAAAAATAGCGAGACCTAGTCTCAAAAAAACAAACAAATGAAAAACCAAAAACCAGTCGCTGCAGCACCACACCCGACTCCTTTTCCCGGCCCCGCACTCTCTGCACAAACACTGGAATGGGGGAGGCAGCCTGTGTTTGGTCCCAGTGGCCCAAGCTGGCACACAGAGAAGCTGGTTAGTGTTTGGTGGGCTGGGCTATGGGCCCAGGCTCCCCACACCCCCAGGGCTCTGGGACGTCCCCCAGCTCTGTCCTCACTTTTCCCTCGCTGCCTGCCAAGTGCTATTTATGGAGCCACCTTGGTGGGGCCTTTGGCCAGATTGGACGACTCCAGAGGAAACGTTCTATTGATGCCCACATCTTGGCCCAGGCGTGAGAGCTCCTGCCTGGACTCCCCTGGCCCAGACCAACCCCTGATGCCCAGCTCTGCTGCCTACTGAGCGGCTACTCCGGCACGGGTGGGCTGTAGGGGACTCTGACTTCAGTCGTGGAGAGGCTGGGAGGGGTATGACGGTCTCTGGAGGCTGTGACCAGGGAGGGGGTATGACGGTCTCTGGAAACCAGACCATGCAGATGGCTACCTCTCCTTCGCCTTGCCCTGGTCTCTGCCCAGACCACCTGGCCGAAGCCCCTGTGCCAGCATGACTTTCCAGTCCCAAGGAGGGATTCTGCTCCCACCCAACAGCTCCAGCTTGCTAGGCACCGGGTATCATGGCAGAGGCAGGACTGAGCAAGGCTGCAGCCTGGAGAGGGGCTGGTGGGCAAATGGCAGTCAGCAGTCCGGGGCACCGTGATGCACAGCCTGCCTTCCCTGTGAGGAGACACGGGGTCCTGTGCTGGAGGCTGATTTGGTGCGTGGCACCTGCCTTTTCCCTCTCAGGGGGGCCATGCCTGCAGCCCCGGGGACCCCTGGCTCCCCATTTAGTTGAAATGCATCTGAGAATGCAATGTGTGTGTGTGTGCGCGGACAGGGGGGGAGGAGCATCCACCAGGGCCTCTGGGGGACATGGAGGAGGTCTTCCCCAGTTATATACCCCCCCCTTCCACCCCCCAGCTCCCCATCAGGAACAGGGTCTCTTTGTGGGCCTGATTCGGCCGGCTCCTCCAGAAGCCTCCTCAATAAACAAACCTTCCTTTATGGGGCGGTAGGTTTACCGGAGACAGGAAAGAACAGCAGAGGAGGGGCAGAAGGGCCAACAGGAAGAGGTGGCTGCTGCCCACAGCAGGGGGTGGGGTGGGCTGGGTGCACTGGAGATGCCTCTTAGGGCCAGGGCAGCCCCAGCTCCCTTTATAAGTAGGAATCCTAGGGGCCGTGGCTGAGACTAGGGATGGGGGCAGCAGGGCAGGGGCTAGGCTGGGGGAGGTGAGAAGATGAGGGACAGAGGTTGGCAGTGCTCTCACTTTGGAGATAGCGGGGGAGGGGAGGGGGCATTTCAGGGGAGGATGGTGCCCAGTTGAGGCCCTGGAGCCCCAGGTCTCCAAGCAGAGGAGCCAGGTCTGCAGCTGGGAGCTCACCTTCTCCAGGTTGGTGTTGTCCAACCAGAGGGTCTCCAGGTACCTGCCAAAGGACTGGAAGGCGTTGTCGGGAATGCTTTTCAGGGGGTTGTGGGACAGCTTCAGCTCCTCCACCACCCGCAGCTTGCTCAGCGCGGCCAGGGGGTAGCTGGACAGCTGGTTCCTGTCCAGGTGGAACTTGGCGAGGTTCTCCACGTCGTCCAGGGCTCCGGGCTGCAGGGAACTGAGGGCGTTTTCCGACAGGTAGAGCCAGCGCAGGTCCTTGGCGCCCTGGAAGGCGCCTGCCCGCAGCTCGCGGATCTTGTTGTTGTTGAGCTGCAGGATGAAGAGGTTGACCAACGGGGAGAGCAGCCCCCGGGGCAGCTCGGTCACCTTGTTGTGGTCCAGGTAGAGGTAGGTGAGCTCGCTCAGGTCATCGAAGGCGCCTGCGCGCAGCACGCGGATGTCGTTGTGGGACAGGTACAGGTAGATGAGCTGCTTGAGGCCGCGGAAGGCGCCGGCGGCCACCTCGCGGATCTGGCAGTGCTGCAGATGCAGCGACACGAGGTTTGGCGTGGACCGGAACGAGTTAGCGGCCAGCACCGGGAAGTTGTTGCGCTGTAGGTTGAGCAGCTTGGTCTTCTCAGACACCTTGGGGATCTTCTGCAGCCCCACCTTGTCGCAGATGACGTGCTGCAGGTCCCCGTGGCAGTGGCAGTTCTGGGGGCAGGCGGTCAGCACCGGCAGCAGGCCGGCCAGGAGGCCGAGACCCAGCAACAGTATCGGGCGGGCCATGGCCAGGACGCCTGGGGCCGGGGCTGGGGGCAGCGGCGGGTGGCAGCGGCGACGATGGCGGGGTGCGGGCAGCGGCAAGTCCTCGGAGCTCGGGTCTCCTGGCCTATTTATACGGTGGCCCTGACCACAGCCGGCAGCCGGAGCCAGCTCCTACGTGGAGCATCGAGGCACCGGCTTAACTCCCTCCCGCCCAAAGGTGCGCCCCCGCCCTCGATGGGGAGGGGGCGGGGCCCTCCCCCCAGATGGCGGCTCTTAGGAGCTGGGACCGTGGCCCCGAATCTTGTCTCCCAACCCTTCGCACCATCTACCCCCTCCTTCTTTCCCCCAGACTCTTCGGGGAGGGGGTAGTTTGGGTGTGTCTAGAGCCCCGAGTTTACACCAGAGAGAGGGCGGCTGTTCCCTGGACTTATTTGTTTGCTCAAGTTTGCGCCTCCATGCCGCCGC
>PVHY01018899.1:0-28350 GCA_004024945.1 Uropsilus gracilis | reverse complement strand
AATCATTACTTCTTTAAAGTGTCTTCTGTATGTATGATTGTATTTATCTAAGAATTTATTTATTTTTATTTATTGTTCATGGTTATAACTATCCCATTTCTTTTCCAGAGTTATACTGTACTGGAAAAAATGGAAATACCCAGACAGGTTGAGGACTTTTGAACAAAAGCTTTTTTCATTTTTTTATATATATAATAAATATATAAATATATGTATTATAAATAATATATAATATATATATATAATATATTTAATATATATAAATATATATAATACATCATTGTGTATCCCAGAATTTTCCCATTTTCTTAACACCCATTAACCTTCTTAAAATTTTGTGCCCTCCACCTTCCCATTTTCTTCCTTTTCTCCCTCTCTCAGGTATGGTTATGTTGGTTGATTGTAATTTTACTTATTCATTTGTTTTTTTCTTATATCCTTCATATAAATGAGACCATCCAATATTTCTCTTTTCCTTTATGGCTTATTTCTGCTAATATAAGTTCTTCTAGCTCCATCCATGTTGCTGTCAATGACATATATTTTTGTTCTCTTTGATGTGTAATATTCCATCATGTATATATGCCACATTTTTTAAAGCCAAACATCAGTTTTGGGGCATTTGGATTGTTTCCGTATCTCGGCAGTTGTAAACAGAGCTGCAATAAACATGCGCATACAGGTGTCCTTTTGAATTAGTGTTTTCATGTCCTTTGGGTAGATTCCAGTAGTGGGATTGCTGGTTCGAATGGTAGTTACACTTTGGATTGTTTGAGGGTCCTCCACACAGTGAAGACTGACATTTAATCTTCAGACATAGTCACATCTTCTCTGATACACTTGTGCTTGGATTTATAGAAATATACATGGAGTTTGCCTTCTATTACTCCATCTTAGAAGCTTCTTAAACCTACACAATATTAAGGACATATATCGGGTAACAGGTCAAACATCTGAACACAAAAAAAAAGGGAACTAATTCCAAGTAGGAATAAGTGGTGGTGTTTTTCTCAAGGGTTTTGACCAATTTCTCCAGGCGTTGCATCTCTGAGGACAAACCTAAGTGGAACGAACTATATTTGCATTTCTACACTTATGACTTTCAACTCTAAAATGCTCTCTGCACATTCAACCAAGTGGGAAGTGGAGACCCCCCGAGGAACCTTGGAAGATGAGATCCCACAGAGTGCCCTGCCGTCAGCCCCAGATTACAATGGGGACTAGCCACTCTCTTCTAGAAATCACCAGCACCAGGTCATTCTAGCTTGTTTTCTGTCTTTCTTTATGCGAGCTGCTTAAGCTTTTTGTCTTCCAAATTTCAATGAACTTAGAATGGACACTGCCATGGAAAGTGACTGATCAGTCACTTGAGAGGACATGTGAACAAATAAGGATGTCCCTGTGTCTTTATTACGTCAACACAATTGTAGAGCAGCAAAGTCTAATTATAGGGATAGAAATGGGGAGCTACTGTTGCAACATTTCTTAACCATCAATGTTTGGAAGTATAATGGCCACAGCTGACCACTTTCCTTTGCCTTTGCATGGAAAGATCTCTTGCTATAAATGTTTGTCTAACATATATCCACACACATGCATACACGCAGAGTCTTCATATAGGTCTCAAGTTTCTAGTTTATTTCCCTGTGCTCCCATTTCACATTTCAGTTCTCAGAAAATGTCAACTTTACAAGCTAGAATCCTTCAGCAGCTTAGAACTGGTAGACCCCCTTATGGGAATACAGCCCCCCAAAAAACACTGCATTCCAAAAGAAAGATAAAGAATAAACATTATTTCCAAAGAAGTCATCCAATCTTAAAAGATTGTATCTTCTTTCACTGTATCTTCACTGTATCTTCTAACTCAATTGCTTAACAGTTCTGTTTGCAATTATACCAAGATTTAAATGGATGCCAGAGAACCAGTGCCCTTTAAAAATCATGTTGATCATCATTTAACTGTAACATTTCATGCAGGCAGATTTCATGCAGGCAGATTAAAAATCTCAAACATACACAAAAGTGTAGAAAAGAATCTAAAACACCTTCATGTACCTACCATCGATTTTCAGCAGTTAGCAATACTTTGAGACAAGGTTTTGTTCTTATAGTTTATCAGAGGACATCCTACCATGGAGGAAATCTTGTGGCTTATAGCTTACACTATTTCCCATGTTCAGTTCAGAATTCTCAAAGATTAGGAAAGAATTCTGGAGTAAATTGAAGGAAGTGAGTGGTATGTTTGTGATAGGAAGATGACCACCGTAGTGTAAGAATTCTTGCATTCACCATTTCATTCATGTAACTGACAATGGCTGAGTGCTCACCCTGTGTCAGGTGTCATGAGTTGCCAAAAGGTAACTGTGCTGCCCCTGGGTCTAACCTTCAACCATGTCACTCAAGGAGTGGGTAGAAGCCAGCTTTATCTCATAGCTGATATCCATCCCTTTTGTTTCTGAGACCAGGTCTCGCTAAGTTGGCCAGGGTTGTTTCAAACCCACAGACTCAAGTGATCCCTAGCCTCAGCCTCCCAGGTAGCTGGGATTATAGGCACGCTGGCCTCTATTTTAAAAGAGAAGAAAATAAAAACTTGTTCTGATTTGGATTGCAAACTAAAAAAACAGGATCTCAATAAACTATACCCCAATAACAAGAAAATTACCACAGAAGCAACAACACTTCAGTGGATAGCATCAAGAACCAGCAATGGCTTCAGTTCAGTGGATGATGTGTGGGTGACAGAACTCTGCTGAATTGAGTTCTGCTATAAACCAATCCATAGGGACTGAATGCAAGCCCTTAAAATGTGAAGGAACACCACTAAAGATTTAAGGGAATTGCTACAAGCCAGAGAGGAGGAGTGAAGTAGTGAGAGTTTTATTAACTCAGAATAAAAATTCTGAGACTTATAAAGAAAAGGCGATGTTAATTTTCCATGCATGCTCTAAGTAAGCAAATTCTGTTTCTATCTTCCAGTATCTTTAAGGAAGTCTTTAAAGAGTATCTGCTGAATGAATGTGGAACCATTTACTAGGCCATAGTAACTGTGGTAGAAGCTTTTTAAAAAGGGCTGGTTTTATGTTGAGATAGTAAGATAGAAGAATAGGAGGGTAGAGAGAAGATATAGAGGGTTTAGGTTAAGATGATTAAGTCTCAATTACTACCAGAAAGTCAAGTCACACAGTGCAGAAAAAAGCATGAACTTGGCTGTCTGAAATGTGCCAGGTTCAAATTCTGCCTTCACTATGAATGAGTCTCTATGCTTCTTTTGTTCTTAAAAGTTCCTGTTTAACTTAGAAGACCTCTGATCTCTTGTATTTTCAGTCCTCTGTCATGTAAAAAGAAATCCCAATACAAGAAAGAAAATGTGTGTTTCTATGTGTGTGAGAGATTGGGGTATGGAGAAATAGGGAGGAAGGCAAGAAAAGAGGGAAGGAGGGAGAGAGGGAGAGAGAGAAGGGAGAGAGAGGAGATCTTTCTGAAGTTTATAAAGCTAAACTAGAGCAGAAATAGAAACTGCAAGCATGGACATATTCAAACCAGAATTATATAGGAGCTTAGCAGAAAAGAGTATTATGTTCTTTGTGGTTTCTCCACAAGTTGGAGCGTTGGGCCAATCCTGAAGGTTCTAAGGCTGTTTGCAGCCCATACATTTCTATGTTTCAGAGGAGATTAAATAATTCCTCTAAGATGTTGACAAAAAGAACTGCTTGCTGAGATAGTGGCTCCATTATCTGCTCTGTAGAGATGTCAGAGCAGGACTACTTTTTTTCCCCCTTCTTAGGATGCTTTGATAATAGTTCACTGTAGGTTCCTGAAAAGGATCTCAGTTCCTTCTTGGGTAGAGACCTTTGCTAGAATTATTTAAGGTCATCCCTTTTTTCTTCTTCTTCTTTTTTTTTTTTTTTTTTTTTTTTTTTTTTTTTTTTTTTTGCAAGTTCACCCTTTTCCACTCTGGTGGTTAGAAAAATGTCTTCTCTTGTCAAATGGGCTCAAGATTTGTTGACTGAATGAGGCAGGAGACAAACTTCCATTCTCAGGTACTAGCAGACCCCTGATTTGCAAAGTTGGTAAAGTGTGCTGTGACAATACTTGGAGATCTCTTTTTAGCCTTCTGCTAAAAAAAAGAACTGTCCTGACCAGTGTGAAATCATTCATTTGCTATCACTGAGAAAAGGACACTTAACTGCAATGTATTGTCCCAACTGGTCAGAGGCAGCAGCGAAGTTTCTAGAAGAATCCGTCCTATGGGTAAGCAAAGTCCTGTCTTCAGATGCAGCTACACTGAATTACCTACCTTCATAGTTTTAGATAGTTTTTCTCTAGGAATCTAGGAGATGAGTGTTTGGAGTGGACACAAGGAGAGGTGTTTCTCCCTCTAGTGACCACCACTAGTCAAGTGTGTTTGTTTAGTATTGTCTGTTCAATTATATATTTTCTTTCTATTCCATTAATGAAAGAGATCATCTGCTAATATCATTCTCCTTATACTATAATCCCTCAGCGTTCATCTTTGTCACAAATAGTAGGATTTCATCTTTATCGGCTGAGTAGTTTTTCATCCTTGTCCTCTCAGCTTGCTGCCTTCTCATCATCATTTGCCAGCTCTTCAGAATGTCTCCCTAGCTGTTGTTTCCTCCTCCTGCATCGAAACCTGTCAACCAAGAGTGGATCTCATCAGATTTTTGAAGCAGGTGTTAAAATCTGAATCGTATTATTCATTTACTGAGTATTTAATCAGCATCTGGAGATACATTTTTCCAAGTGGTGGTTGGGCTGTTCTTAGAGGTACATGGGGTGAGTGGGGTCATATTCACTGCCTGTGAAGGCTCTGGCAAATGTTCAAAGTCCTGTCTGGTCGCGATCATTTCTAGAAATTGTAGCTAACAGTCACTGGTCAAATGCCAAAGCCTCTTGGCTTGTTGCTAAGGACTTAGAGACATTACTACCTTTACCTACTTTGCTTACCTAACTTTATTTAGCTTTTCTTCTTCTTTTTGGAGCCACAAATTGGAGCCATAAGAAAAAGGGGGGATTGTGTAAGCAACACCTAGTTAGCCTTTATCAAACCCCTGACTCTTACTTCCAAAAGTTATCATTGTAGGTTTCTTTGAAGATGCTATCGATTCAAAAATAGCAGATTTTAATTGAGTTGACTGTGTTGATTTTTTTCACTGTCATGATCCTCTGGGAGGCCAGAGATGGAAAGACAAGAAAGTACATTCTCTCTTCTTAAATAAAGATCAAAAGACCAATAGCAGTAGAGATATTTTGAAAATAATGATATCAGAATATGGTGTTGTCTATAATGAACTATATTTTTAATGTACAGAGTTCATTTTTTGAAAGAAAATACTCTGTAGCTTGGGGAATTTAGTTCTAATTTGCCTATTTTAGTTACTTGTAACTTTGACGAAAACTTGGGCAGCTAAATTTGGATCTAACACTGGTTTCTTTGGATCATATAAATCTTTTGCCTTTTACTAAATTTGGATACATTTCTCACAGCCTCCTTGCTTTCCTTCAATCTTCCAAGCTGTTTTTCTTTTATACCCCTTTTTGCTTGTAGAGGTAGCAACAAGCAAAAAGAGAGGGCAGGTGATGGTCAATGGTGCTGCTCATTCCAAACAAGAAGTTATGCAATCCAGGAGGGAAATCCATTTTCCACTCTTGAGGTCCTTTGATCACTTTGGCTCTTACATAATTCCCTAACAGCTGGAGCTGTAAACTTGGAAATTGGCAGGCAAATAGCTCATATTGCAAAAGGAAATTCAACCCAAATTTGAAGGGAGACAGTTAGATCTTTTCAAAGTGATTCCAGTATTTGTATTCTTGAACATTTACTGAGTGCTGGTAATGTTGGGGTACCTTAAAGCTCCTTTCCCAGCAATATTGTTATCTTGACTGAGATCACAATGAACATGAACCAGCACAGGATAATAGGCTATTTTCCTATCTTTCTTTTCATCACCAAGTTTCAGCATGTGGCAGATCTTCTGTCCACAGACAATCAAAGAAACACTCTAGTGACTGGGGCTGCCAGGAATAAATTTGGAAGTGTCTTCAACTCTTCCTCTTGCAGCCTCATGGCTTGGATTGGCTTGTTTGGAAAATATGTCTGTTCTTCTTAATAACATCACTTCCATCACCTTCCTTCCAAAATGTAACCTCCACTACCTGGTGAAATGTATCATGGCTCTTAAATATATCCCTTTCCTTCATGGTCTCACTACTCTTCTCCAGCCGTGAAATGTGTCATGGTTCTTAAATATATTCCTTTCCTTCATGGTCTCACTACTCTTCTCCAACCTTCTTTTCCCTGCTTCTTTATTTCTTCGTTTTTTGCTTGACTAAGTGTGTTAGCCATTAAGTGGAAACAAATCTGCACAAAACCACATGTTACTTGCTACAACTTCACATCACAGTGAAAAAAAGAGTCAAATCAATTAAAACCAACTATTTTAGCATCGATAACATCTTCAATGCTGTATTAACACCTAACTAGAGTTAGCACCAAGTGCAGAAATCAGTATCGAAGAGGTTGTGGAATTCTAATTTGCTTCCATTCTGAATAATTAATATGAAATCCAATAAAACAAAGGCAAACTTGTGTTTTTTTTTTTTTAATAGGAATGAACTGCTGGCATGAGGACTAGTGGCTAGTCATTGAAGTATTCAGCATTCGAAGGTAACAAGAAATTCAGGCATTTACATTCTTTCTGTTATCCTTATTTTCCCTTTCCCAGATTGTCGCTGTGTGGTGTCACACTCTTGGCAGCCACCGCTGTCATAAGAGAGACTCCAAATCCAGGTTTTCAAGAATGGCAGGTTGCGAGTGAGGAAGGCCACACTCGTCACCTGGATATATTTAGATGTGGTTGATGCCAGTTTAAGAGTGTCTGTTCTGAGCCACAGGATGGCTGCTCATTACAGACTGGAGGTTACCCCTGTGCATGGTTACAATAGCCTCATATGGGGACTGCAACATGGCTCCCTGTGGCAGAAGTACCCATGTTATTTCTTAATTAATTTTTAAAAAAATATATATACACATACACACATATGTACATATATACACATTCACATTCATACACACATATTCCATCATTGTCCACCCCTGAGGTTCTCCGACCACCTTGTCACCATGAACCTTCATCTTAATCTCTGTGCCCATCACTCCCCCGATGTTAAACCCCCCACCCCTCCCCGGTCCCATCGCTTGCTCTATGAGAAGCATCCATGTTTTCACTAAAATTCTTCCTCAGTCCTAATCACCAGTCATCCTGAATCCGGAGAGACAATCTCAGTGGGAATGGGGCTAATTCAATAGTCATAAGGTCTCGCTTACTAGTTCTTTGCCACATTGATTCTGGCTCCTTCCACTTTGGTTTTGAAGCATCATCAGGGTTCTTGTTCCTGCCGGAAGTTTCCAGTTTTCTGCCTGTGGCTTCTCTCAAGGCCAGCCCATCGTTTTGCTTCCCTGGGTGGCCCTGCAAGAGCTTGTGCTGCTCATGACCACTCTTCTGACTCTTATCTGCTCCAGACTCACTAGTTATTGATGGCAAGAAAAGCTCAAGATGCTGAAGACACCAGGGAACACGAGGTCTTCCAAGGGCCATGTTTGGACACTGCTCTCCCGCCAGTCAGGCCAGGCTTCTGGTGACATTTTGAGAGAATTTTCAATAAGGAAATCTGAGGTGGCTTTTATTCTAAATCTTCATTTTTTGAAGAATTTTGAGGCATAGAAAGTCAAGCCAGGGAAGAGGTGGGTTTTTTTTTGGTTTTGTTTTCATCAGGAAGCAGGGGTAGCAGCGCTGGTACTGACTCAGCAGATTTACAGTTCCTCGTAGGGAGTTAAGGGTTTATTAATTTATCTTTTTAATTTTATTAAATTGATCACATATATATTTCACATTGTGAATATATATATATATATATATATCTATATATATTTCACATTGTCATCTAACCTGAGGTTCTCTTACCACCTTGTCACCAGTGAACCATCAGCTTAATCTCTTGTGCCCCTCCCTCCCCAGAGGTGGTTGTTTTATCTTTACATCTAAATTGCATGTACATAATTTATCTTGGCTGTCATGGAATGTTCATTCATTCCTTTAATGACAGAAGAATTATTTTTTGGTTTAATTTTATGGTTCTCACAGAAATGCGGCAGGGCCAAGCACAAGTATTATTCGTCAAGCAGAGCTGGGGGGAGAGAAATTGCTTTCTAGTCAAGGAAGGAACACCTCATGAGGTATACACTGGTTGTAGCTCAGTTACTATCAACCATGATTAGTAAACATGCTGATGAGTGTGCTGAAGGTGAGGGCATTAATCCCATTCTGACCTTTGCTAGCAATGGAAATGGAAACTGGCGATTAGCAAGGTGGATCAGCAGTCTTCCTGTGAATCCCAGGTTGGCATACCCTCATCATGCCCTGCCCCTACTCAATCAATCTTACTGAGTTGAAGACTCATGACTCTTCTACTTAGAAATGAGCTGCTAGGTGAAAAAGTTTTCTGACATTGTTAGAAGTTTATCTGTGATCACACTTCAGTGGAAGCATTTTGGATTAGAAGCATACAGAGTTCATAGGTTAGAAGGAAGGGGTGTATGCTACTTCTTACTTACTAAAGAATTGGTGCCTCTATATCTTTGCTAAACTTGGTTTCCTTGGAGTTTTTGTTTGAGGATTTATTTTTGTCCTCATTGAAAGAATCCAAGAAAGAACTTGATGTAAGTTGAGACGTTTAATGTTTTTCATGCCTTATCTTTACTTTCTCCTAAGCAACTTCCTCTCCAGTGATGATCATGATAATAACTGACATTCATTGAGTTCTTGGAATCCTGTAGTACACT
Organism: Uropsilus gracilis; assembly: GCA_004024945.1. Lineage (NCBI taxonomy): Eukaryota > Metazoa > Chordata > Mammalia > Eulipotyphla > Talpidae > Uropsilus > Uropsilus gracilis. The sequence goes on along the minus strand of PVHY01018899.1, from coordinate 19,487 downwards.
TACTTCCCATAAAGCTGTAGGCTATGTAGATGCTGATAGCCCCATTTTATAGACCAGTAAGCTGAGTCACTGACAAGCTGAATAATGTGTTCAAGGTCAGGCAGATAATAGTGGTATATACAAATTTAAAACCAGAAATCCTCACTTCATTTTTTAATTGAATATCTATTTTTATTGAACTACCGCTATTTTACTACCTCATTCATTTTTCTCACAGTAAGAATTTCTCCCCCCTAGGTGTGGTGACCAAAGTTTTCCCACCGCCAAAGCACCCATAGTTCTCCACCAGAGTCACCTCAATGCATCCCTCCCCCTTTTTTCTACTCTCTTCTTTCTCTCTTCCCTCTCCCTTCTGGATACCTTAGATCTTTGGTTAGCTTTAAAAGGTTGGTTTTAAAGTTTGGATTTATCTGATTCTTTGTTTCAATATATCCCACATATAAGTGAAACCATTTGCTATTTATCTTTCTCTTTTTGGCTTATTTCATTTAGGATAATCGCTTTCAGCTCAATCCAGGTTGCCACAAATGGCCTGAATTTATTTATTTATTTATTTATTTATTTGTTTGTTTGTTTGTTTGTTTGTTTGTTTACTTATTTATTCATTTATCTATTTATGTATGTATTTATTTGTTTGTTTGTTTGTTTATTTATAGTAACTGAGCATTATTCCATTGTGTGTATGTGTGTTTGTGGTTTGTGTGTGTGTGTGTGTGTGTGTGTGTGTGTGCCACTTCTTGATTGACTTATTTTTCCTGGGGCATTGGGAAAATAAATGTAAGTAGTGCTGCTATTCACACACAAGTGCAAGTAACCTTTGGAAATTAGTGCTCCTGTGTTCTGTAGTTAGAGACCTCAGAGTGGAATTGTTGGGGCCTATGGCAGATTCATGTGTAGACATTTTGGATACTCCCTCACAGCTTTCCATAGGGCCACTGTAAGCCATGTTCCTATCCTGACATTATGCTGTAGGTAACAATAGTTCTTTAGTCAACAAATATTTAACTGAATATACTGGCTTCTTTTGCAGTTCATTGTTTCATATCTTATCCACTTAAAACTTTATCTGAAAGTTGTGTCAGAGCCAGGAATGATTGCCCCAGGGGTCTGTGTCATGGCAAAAATTAGACCTTTGCCTTTAAGCAATGAATTGCAGGGAGAAGACATTTGTCACTGTGTCTCACTGGGATTCTCACCATAATCTCTACACTCACCTGTGACTGTGGAGGGTTTTGGCACCATGACACTTGAGAGAGCACACCTTACATTATGGTCATGTACCTGACAGGGGGAAGGAATGTTGGGAGTGGTGGATGCTGGAGGTGGGGGGGAGTGGGGATCGAGGTGGGCAGGGTGGCTTGGGGTGGGCTCCTAGATGACAGGTAGTCAGTCTCAGAAGACCTGGAACTGAAACTCTGCAGGGGTTGATGGTTTTGACTATTTCATTGAAATCAGTGCCTCATTTTAGGTGCAGATGAAAATGGCTCATTTTATGGGGTTTTAGGACACTCTTATCCCTGACAGACTTGCATTGAATCATCTATTGATAGTCTTAGTATACCAATACCTTGAAGTCCATGACAGAAATACCCTATTAGCTAAATTAATAAAATACAAATAGACATTAGTAGCTGGAAATGTAGGCAAAGCATCTGGTTTCACTAATAGTCAAATAACTGCAAATCAAAGCATTATTTTAAAAATTAGTCTCATTTTGATAATGCTTAAAAAGTTGACCAAGCTCAGCTTGGTAAAGATATGGTGTAGTAAATAATCATGCCTTATGAGTGAGATGTAAATTACTGTGCTTGTTTGGAAAGTTTGATTTAATGACATTCATTTAAAATGCTATTTGTACATACCCCCTGGCCCAATACTCTCCCTTTTAGGTATTTACCCTCAGGAGCTAATCACAAATATGTAAACAAATACATGCTTTGGAACATTGGAATGTTCCTCATGCTCTTATTTATAGTACACCCCCCCCACACACACACACACATTGGACTAAGCCCAAATATCTTATATATTGCAGCAGGGTAGTTCATCAAGGTACTTTGTTTTTTCTTCTGGTGTGTTTTCACCTTTCCAAGAAAATGGGCAGGTTTCTTTGTTTTAGGGGAGGTCTCTGTCTTATAACAGTAAGCAGAAGTTGAGCATGAAAACTGCCTTCCTGTCTCTTATTTTCTGGAAAGTGGGTTCATTTTCACATGGCTAAACCAGGGAAGGGAAATGTAAGACAGAATCAGAAAGGTATGCATGGAGGCAGCCCCTGAGAGGAGACAAAAATTTGTGGGTCCCATGTGTCAAAGGGATTGAGATTCTTCTCCTAGTCTTTGCCCGGGAAAGAGAATGGGGTTGCTTGGTCTTCCATATGTGGCTCTGTTAACCAGGGTGACAGTGACCAGCTACAAGTGGAAAGGTCACTAGATTCTAATAGATATTCTAATAGATTTACATCTCTGCAATACTAGGGGTAAATTAAAGACCAGGGGAATTTATCTTAAATAAATAAGACCCCTTGTGAGTGGGGCAGGGTAGGTGGAGAAGGGAACTTCAACAGTGCCTTTAAGTCCCTCTCCCCTTTTCTGGATGGAGTGGAGGGGAGGATTCATTGGATTTTAAAAAGTCATCAAAAATGATATTTCCTACACACTTGAGTTTTCCAGCTTGTGTTGAATCCATGACAATAGACATCCACTTGTACTAACTAAGCCTTACAAATTTGTAGTATGAGGGAGAACAAGGGATGAGAAAGATGCAGCATCCATGGTCCACTGTGTCATGCCAGTTGGGACAGAGAATTTTCTGTTTAAAGACTGAAACTGAAAGACAGAGAGGTAAAAAAGATGGGTGTCCAAGAAACCATGTGTAGACATGGAGACCAATGGCAAACTAGAAGTTTCCAAGAAACAGAGAAAAACAAGGACAGAAGGAACTGTGAACTGTAAATCTGTGGGCGCTTTGTCCACTCTTCACTCAGGAGTCAGAAAATGAATGAGAAGTCATTCAAACTCAGTCTTCTGGTGAATTTCTGGGTAGCAAAATATCTGGGCCGCCAAAATGTTGCAGTGGAACTGTGGACCTGCAAGAAACTTTTTCAAACTAAGTGTGTGTATGTGTATGTGTGTGGGGGGAGAATATTTATTCCTTGGGAGTCTGACAGCATGGATTCAGATGAGTAGGAAGCCATCACACATTTGACATGAGGAAATAGGGCTTCCTGACGATGCCATCTTCTGAGGTAACATCTGAGATCTGAGAACCCAGTTCTATCTAGATTTCTGGGATTCCTTGAATCCCAACATGATTTCTCTTTGCAAACTCAGACTGATCATACATACCCAAGTGAACAACCATGGAATCCATAACATCAAAATGTGAAGTCCACTAACATTATGCTTTTGTTACTTGCTGTGGTGGTAAAGTGAGAAAACCCAGTAACTATTTCATTTAGTTCCCATCCATCATCACCAGTGAGAGAACCAGAATGCCTAAACATGGATACAGTCCCAGTGTAGCAGAGAAACCACCAATAATCCTTATGTTCAAGACAGCATACATAAGAAAAGCTACCTTGTGTTGGCTTCTTGTGTTGAGATTAACACTGCACAAGCATTATTTCATTCAACTCTCCCAACATCTCTCTGAAGTTGTAATAACCCTTTTTAAGAAGGAATCTGAGTGAGATGATGTCATTTACGGCAGGTCTCAAGTCTGGCAGGTGACTTACTGGAGATAGGACCCCACATCTGACCCCACAGACCTAAGAGAAGCTCTTAAGCAGTAGGGTACTTCCCGACTCAGCTATCTTTCAGACACTTCAAAAAGAAGTTTTTTGGTTGCTTTATTCTCTTTCCCCCAAACAATTTCTTTACTCCTGAGGTCACATATAGAATCAGAATACTGAATTAGTGTTAGGCTGAGTTCAAGACTGAGGATCTCAGGTGGTCTTAGGATGATTGCATCACCCACAGACAACTCGATTATCTTGCCTGCTGGAATTCAGTTGGTCATTTTGTGTACACTCTGTGTACTGACTTGTTTGACTGGAATTGACCCCCAAGCAACATGTCAATGTAAGATATTTGTTTGTCACTAAGATAATGTGATTTCACCATGACAACTTCCCACAGCCCACTGCCTTTCTTCTTTCAAGCAAAAGTAGATGATATCAAGTCTCTACTTTGGCTAATGTTTTCATTTTCCCCAGGTAATTGTTGATAAAACAAATGCAAGCAAACTGGGTTTCTCTTCCCACAAGACATCTAAAATATGCTGATAAAGCCAGAATTACATCACTTCATGATAAACTCTACTCTTCTAACACACTCTCAAGAGATGAACTGGGTAGAGCGGTAGCTTATCAAGATGGAGAGGCAGATTAATTTAGGAAATATGGCTATTTTGAGCCTCTTCATTAAAAAATGTCTTTTCCATGAACGGAGTGAAAGGGGAAAAGGATGATCAACATGAGTTATTGAGCAGTGGAGAGAAACCAAGTCACAAATGGAAACATCACCTTAAACTAAAATATGGTGGAAGTTATTAAATCTACCTCTTTTCTTAGGTTCTGGATATATATTTGGTTCTCTAAGTTCAGATGTCTCTGTTCCAATGCCTCTGGAAATCTGCATTATAGCCTTAGGAGTCATGTGATGATGTAGGGTGCATGTTGGTCAGCCCCAGGAGAATAGGAAGATCTCAAGTTTATCACCTCTTTGTCTAGTTTATAGTGTTCCCATTTGCTGACATGCTCAGAGGTGAACAGGATCCAGGCATCTGGTACCCAACCCTTCCCTTTGCAATTCTTGATTATTATCAATCAGACTTGAAGATGAATTTGACACTTGAAAATGTGGAGCAATCTTTGAGTTTAAACTCAGTAAAAAGCCAATGATGGCAACTATCCATTCTAGCTCCTTAGTGCTTATGAGATACCAGCTAATCTCCTAGGATAGTTTATGGGTATTAAAACCCTTTATTCTGCTATGAATCCTATAAATTAGGGAAGCATTTAAATTTTATGATAAATGTCTTTTCCCTGGGTCAAACAACCAAGGAAGGGTTGAGTTAGAATCAGGTCCATGTCTGCGTGATACCAAAGTCTACCTGGAAGAGACCACTGGGCTTGACTATCTTCTAAGGTGAATATGTTGAGTCCCTTATTGACTCAAGCTTCCTACCTCTGTGGTTTCCCTTCTCCCAGATGTTTCTGGCAGAAAAGTGAAAGCATAGCATTCAAAGTCAGTGAGTCAAAAAAGCTGTGGTCTATGTACACGATGGAATATTATTCATCCATCAAGAAAGACAAACTTATGTTATTTGCAGTAACATGGATGGAGCTAGAAAGAATCATGCTAGTGTAAATATGCCAGAAAGAAAAAGAGAAATACCGATGGCCTCGCTTACATGAGGGACAGAGGGAAAACAAACCAATAGACAAGAAAAACCTGAAACTGTCAGCAGAGCTGAAATATAGAGCAAGAGACAGGGAGGGGAAAAGTTGGGGGTGTGATGGGCACAAAAGAGTAAGATGATGGAACACAGGGTGACAGGGTGGTGGGAGAGCCCTAGGGCTGATAACAATGTAAATATCTATCTATCTATCTATCTATCTATCTATCTATCTATCTATCTATCTATCTATCTATCTATCTATCTATCTATCTATCTATCTATCTATCTATCTATCTATCTATCTATCTATCTATCTATCTATCTATCTATCTATCTATCTATCTCTAAAACAAACAAACACAGAAAAAAAACAAAGTAAGTGAGCTACTCTTTGTTCTTGAAATACTCAAAAACTAGTGAGACAGGCTCTTACTGGGGAGAGATTGTGCTCAGAATGTGAGGGAGGATTTGAGGGTTTCAGGACAGGCTGCAAGGCCATCACAGACTTTTAGCAGAAGCACACTCGCTAATCTGCGGCATGTCAGAGCCTGAACACCACGTGTGATGTGCCTATCACTTTACTAAAAGGAATCCCACATGCCTCACCCTGTCAGAGCTGCGAACCCCCTGCAGCCAGCTGAGCTGGGTGCCAGCCCCAGGCAACAAGGCAGCGCCTGCGAGGGAGAGGGTGACAGCAGGACAAGGCATGATCAGGCACTGGCGTCTATCTCTGAGATGGTCACGTAGTTATGACTGGAATCTGCCCAATGTGGGCTTCTTTCACGTCCGTGCCTTCTCATGCCTGATGACATTCACCAGCGGGCAGAAGTCCTCCATTAATGTGATGATGGTAAAAGATTTACATAATGGCCTATGATATGTAGCTCTTGCTATGCAAATAGGGATAATAGAAAGACAATTTGAAAAGCTGTTTGACCTTAGTCATTGATAGCCCCTGAAAAATGACTCATAAAAAATTCGTGCTGGGAGGAATGAATGGGAGCAACTACAGAGACTCCAAGTCCCTCATGTATGCATGAGGAAAAGGGGGTCTAACAATATGGAAGTGCCCAAGTTCAAATACACTCCTTGAATGTAAATTCTGGATAAACATACATTTTAAAAATATTTTGAAAGATCAGAGCTTATTTTTTAGAAAGCTCTTCTTGGAGATGGGATCAAACATCTAAGTGAGCACCTTCAGTTAGGATTTTCTAATCCAGTGCAGGGTGTGACCGGAAGAGTGAATCTCATGGGCTCTGGGGTCATTTCCCATGGGCTGCCAATAGCACTGACACACATCAACATGCATAAATTATATATATATATATATATATATATATATATATATATATACATACTTAACTCTCTACATTCACTTTATTGAATTAACAGTCATTTAAAAGTCTAATTAACACCAAATATTCAAGAATCACCATGAGTAGTGGAAGATAAATTGAAAACCACTTGAAATCAGACTATATATTCAAATCATCAAATGGATCCCCAGGTATAAGTCTAAGAAAGTTATTTTTTGGTAACATCAGCAATAATATACACACATGTCCATAGCAATATGTTAGTGATCATCCAGACAATCTAAATTTATTAGCAGAAAGGAAGAATAAACTGTGGAATAGTCACACAATGGACTAATATACAGCATACTTTCTATTCTTACTAATATCCCTAAGAGTTATTTGTATCTCCAAGCATTTTTATTTTCACTCCCCTAATTGTATAACATTTTCAAGCATTCTTACTTCAAAATATTTTAGACTTATTTTTGTTTAGACGTTATTTATACTTATCATCATTCACTTATATTTAGATGTAAATTGTATTGGCACTACTTAAAGCATTATTTATATTATAAAGATGCATGAGAGAGAATCAAGATGATGAAATTAAAAATTAAACATACCTACATGCCAGGAGTTCATTCTGTCCATATGTTACTTTTTCTATTTTTACATTTTTCCACAATAAATAAGTGGAAGAAAAATATTTAAAATATCTTATTTTTACTCTTTAGGAATTATTTTCTGGAAAGACAAGGTTGTCTTGCAAAATCCGCCTAAGACGTCTAACATTGTCTCCTTAGAAAATCAGCCTGTCTTGAAGCAAGGGAGCTCAGCTAATCACCCAAACATAATCTTTGACTCCCTGATGAGGGCATTCTCTAAAGAATTCAAAGACAGCCAAGCTCTTCACTTTGCGAGGGAGCCCTGCATGGCAGCAGAGGGCAGAGCCATGCATGCCAGTGCTTCTGGCAAGGCTGTTTGCACGTGCTAAGGAATGTCACGTTGACCTGTGCATTGTGGCCTGGGCGCCTAGCAGGAGATGGGCTCTGAACTCTCCTATCATTTCATTCCTCATTTTCCCTAACAGAATCGCATGTTCCACTGAGCCACTCACATATTATTGGGAATAGATGATGTTAAATGGTATTAGAGAAAGGCTGTGGTGGCATTCATCTTCATCTCATCCTTTGCACAGGAAGTGACATTCTTCACAGAGGAATTAAAATAAAAACAAAAACTCTCCCATCAACTCAGCAGATAGAATGATGAGATTCTATAAAGTACTCTGAAGCAGAACAAAAGATATAGCATATTAAAGAAACAGGAACAAGCACCGGACTTCAGTATTATTCACAACTGGAGTTTGCATACTCTCTGGGTAGCAGGAAACAGCAGCTGACCAATTGATTGCCTTTTCAAGGGAAAAAACTCTTGGAAATGTGGCACCTAACACAAAGAGCAAATACACCCACTAAGATGTGGGCAGAGGCAAAAGGATGCAGAACAGAGGCAAAGCAAGCTAGCTCAGAAGGCCCCTCAAGTCCATTAGCTGGGGAAGAGAACCAGTCCTTAGTTTCAGAGGGGCTAGTGGCCAACATAGCATCAGTATGACTTTTAGAGTCACTCCTTCTAAACATGGGTCAAGAATTTTCAAATTTATTTTGGGTGATAGAGGAAAGTTTATTTAGGAAAAAGGAAAGGAAAGATCAGAAATAGAGGAGCTAGAACAGGAGGACCACCTGAGTTTGGCCAGGTTCAGTAGGGGAAAGTAGTAGACAACCAATTTTCTAATATTTTTAATAGATGATGGTTTCTGTCACTTTTACTATACCCTTTTGTTATCTCCATCCAATTATAAGTTCTCCTTGGGTTTTATGTTCTTTAGATGCATTTGGAAAACTCTACCTGGGTTTGGTAATCATATTTCTAGTGGCCAGAATGGGAAGAGCATGAGTTGACACCATTTCCCATGTATCTGTATAGCCTAGTGCCTAGCACCATGCCTGGCATACAGCAGGTGTTCAAGTGGTGGGTGGGTGTTTGAGCTGATCACTCCAGTCCTGGCCAGTTCTTCTCTGCACTGCTGAAACTTTTCCACTTCTGGTAGAGGAGTATGCAGAGCAGCTCCTGAAGCTATCTGGGCTATTTTTAGTAACTCATACTCTTGCCCCATTTGGAATGATGTCCTCTTCTCTCCTCCTTCCCATCCCCCCCCTCCCCGATGGGCAGGACTCCTCTCCTCCTGGAGCCTACACCCCCAGCTGCATAATTGTACTCCTTGTTCTGTTCGGTGGAGTGAGAGCAGAGCACCATGAACCCTGACTGGTATTTCCCTGTCGCTGCTTCCCATAGTCACAATTGCAGCTACACAGCTCCAGCGGGACCCAGGGCAAGTCAAAGCAGCCTGGAGCCGGGTTCTATTCTCAGCTCTTCCTCCAATTAGCTGTGCAACCAGGAGCAAATTGTGTCCCTCTTGTGTTAAATAACAGGATTCCAGCTTTAGAGTTTGACAAATGCAGTGATAGGATGACATTTTCAAAGGGAGGGATACAGTCTTTGATTGAGTCTCGAATTTATCCATGCCCTAGAAAGAAGCTCCACAAATGTTTGTAGTATTTTGATGGTGATCAACTAAAAATGGGCTTCAGATGCCGAATTTTTTTATTTTAATTTTATTGATTGCACACACACAAATCTATCATCTATCTACACACATGTGAATATGTACATATATATATATGTATATGTATATATATAAAACATCATTGTCTACCCTGAGGTTCTCTCACCACATTATCACCTGTGAACCATCTTAATCTCTTGTGTCCCTCCCTTCCACGATTTTACCCTCCTCCCCTCTCTTGCTCTGTGCTTCAGTTCTGCTGACAGTTTTAGATTGTTCTTGTCTGTTTGTTTTCCCTCTATCCCTCACATAAGAAGACAAACTTATATCATTGGCAGCAACATGGATGGAGCTAGAAGGAATCATGTTAGTGGAAATAAGCCAGAAAGAGAAAGAGAAATATGGGCTGGTTTCACTTATAGGAGGGATTCTAAATTCTGAGGTTCTTTATTCTCCAGCTTAACACATGGAGAGCTTCAAGTTTGTTTGTACTCCTACAGACAAGTGTGAGGAGCAGGCAAGGTACTGGTCAGAGCTGGCTGGTCTGGACTCTCGCCTGGGCCTGCCATTTCCCACCAGAATCAGGTGTTCACCTCCTTGACTTCAGCCTCTTCACTTGCAAAGCTGGTTCTTCAGAGGTGACAACTCGCTTTCCTTTCCTTTCCTTTCCTCAAAGCAGCCCGGATTTTCAATGTCATCCTCCCAGACCTAGTCTAGCTTTCCAAAGTCAGGGACACCACACAGGACAAATGTTGCCCACAGAGATGGATGTGTGAATTGTGCTTAGAGGTGCCAGGACCCACAGCCCCGGGGCACATGGAGGAGTGACAGGAAATTCAAGGAAGTCACTGAAAGGGGAGAGGAGCGGGGGAGGGATCCCGGGAAGGGAAGGAACAGGAACAAAACACAGCTGCGCATTTAGTCCTCCAGCAGGCCCAGCTGAGACATGCTGTTTTGGCAGCTAAGAGGAAGGTAACAAGAAACCTGAGAACACGGAACTTAGTATCACTAAAGCTTTCAGAGATACCTCGAATCTTCTCATGTTTTCCTTCAATGCTGATTACACAGCTTAACACTGAGAGTCCTGGACGCTGCTTTCCTTGTGTCAGACTAGAAGATAATTAGGATTTTTCTGTTCACCCCTGACACCTCTGTGTGCTTACAGGTGGAACCAGAAAGGCTGAAAACACAGAATATGAATAAGTGTAAAATTTTAGCATTTTATTAAGGAAACAAGTTTGGGTGTTGTGTTGGGCCCTTCCTGTATGTTTTACAAAGTGTAGCCATCTCTGAACAAAGCCTCCATTCTCTGTGAAGTCATTGATCAACACAAACATTCACCCATTGACTCAGCAGACATTTTCTTCAGTATCCATAAAGCTTCAGGTGCAATGCTACGCACCAAGGAGATCAACATGAAAAAGTCTTAGGTCCTGGAGACTCCTGCCACCCCATGAGAAGAGCACAGAGAGACAGTGATGATTCATTCAGATGAAAATTATAACAGCTACATTGGCTTCCAGTTCAACTCTGCCTCAGTCATAGGAGAGAACAGGTGTCTGGCAACTGTCCCAATTTATAGGTATTTTATTCGTGTGGTTACCTTGCTCTGTCTCTCTAACTAAAATGTAAACTCTTTGTCAATAGGGATCTTGTCTCCTATTTTCACTCCTCTGTACCTCCCATCTAGCCCAGTGCCTGGCCATAATAGGTACCTAATAGCATATAGCAAATTAATGAGTGAATTTGCTGGTATGGAATTCAGTTGTTAACAATAGGCAAGGGTCATGACTAGGTTAGTATATTATACTAACGAGATGGTTTTGAAAGCTTGAATCATATTCACTAAGATCTGAAACTTAGGATGATAGGAGACAATTGTCTAGATTATATTACAGTTGTAAAAGGCAATTAGCTAGAAAATATTGTATCGATGAAATATTCATTTGGATAATGTGTACTGTTTCTCAAAAGGAATGTTCAAAGAGCAGCTTGGAAAAGAGCAACCTAAGGGAAAAGAGAAGACCGTGACACAGATGGAAAGCTTGCTTTAAGCTGGACACCTGTTTCCCTGACCAGCTGCCTGCCTAACACATTTCAGGAGAGTGGGTTATGCATTCTGAGAGCAGGAAGTCCTTATGGTTCTCAGTTTTCCCTGTGGAAAGTCTTAGCTGGCACCATGTTCATGCATAGTAGGTCTTCACAGTTCTCTGGAAGCTTCCTTGTCCACCCTGCCCATGTTTATCTTCTGGGTTTGGAGCTGCTGAGTGGGAGCTGAAGCATACCCACAGCTCTCCTGCCCTTCTATGAAGGACACCAGGCCAGTATAGACTGTGGTCATAGCCCCTCTGTCAACAGGTGCACTTAGCCTAGAAAGCTTCCTGGCCCAGGGCATGGCAGGGAAGGCTGGGGCTGCCAGTAGAGAGGCTTTAGCTAGTGTGTCTCTCAGTAACTCTATGCTTAGCACTTTCACAGATCAAGAACAGAGCTTCTCCTCCATCCCAAATACAGCCAGCTTAAGGCACCTTTAACTGTCTATTGAGTATACAACTTGCTACTTAGGCTGGAGCCTAAAACTCACCATCTCTCCTAAAGGCTATCTTCAAGCAAGTGAGGTCAAAAGTCTGAGATCCCTTAGGGTGGGGAGGTTACGCATGCTAATTCTACCAAGGTCTGACATTTCTGCTTAATTCAGACATAGAGGGAAGAGAACAAGGGTTGAATGGATTTGGTCAGAACCCAATGTCAGAGCTGAAGAAACAGAGACATGAATTGATAGACAAGGAATTGAGAATAATCAGTCAAAAGAAATGCAGAGAAAACTAAAAAACACACAGAAAACTAATTTAATGAAATTGGGCAAGTGATACAAAAGCAATGAGAAGTTCACAAAAGAAATAGAAAAGTTAAAGAACTACACAGAAACTTTGGAGCTGAAGAATGTAATGATTGAACTGAAGTATTCAAAAGGGTGTTTCAACATCCCACTTGACTAAGCAGAAAAAAGAACCTATGACTCAGAAAACAGATCACTTGAAATGATCAAGATAGAGAAGCAAAATGAAAAAAAAAAAGAATTTTTTTAAAAAAGGCCTATAAGATTTATAGTACCTTATTAAAACAGACAATCAAAGCACTAATGAGCCCCAGTAGGAAATGAGAGTAAGAAAGGGAACAGAAAGTTTATTTAAAGAAATGACGGCTTAGAACGCCTCAATTCTGAGAAGAAATTTGAACATTCTAGTTCAGCAGGGTCATAGGTCTCTAAACAAATTCAACCCAATGCTCTTATCCAAGAGACATTATGATGCAAGTGTCAGAAATGAAACAAAGAAAAACTTTTATAAGCAGCATGAGAAAAAATTTGCCATTTACAAGGAATCCCCATAGGACAATCAGCAGATTTCTAAGCAGAAATCTTGTAGGCCAGAAGAGGGTGAAATAATATATTCAAAATGCTGGAATAAAAATGGCCAACAAAGAATAATTCACTCAGTGAAGTTTTCCTTCGACAATGAAGGCAACAGAAAAATGGGACCTGCTTTTCCAGATATACTGAAAGATATTATTACAGTAACATGAAAGTAATGAAAATATAAAATACACAGGTGAAAGTAAAAATATAATGAAAATTGGAATATGCCAAGAATGGGAAGTGATGATATATTAGTCACTCAACTTTTTTGTAAAATTTAAAGGCAAAAAGCTCTTAAAAAACAATAGCTACAATAATTTGTTAATGGATATATAATAAAAAGAGTTACATTGTGACATCAAAAATATAAAATTTGTTTGTGGAGTAAAAAGGTAGGGCTTTTAAATTAAATTATCAGATTAAAACAAACTGTTGCGAGATGTTTTATATAAGCTTTGTGGTAACCACAAACAAAAATAAACAATAGAAACACAAAAAATAAAAAGAAGGTAACCAGAAAAAGTTTTTATGAAAAGTCATCAATTCATTAGCAAGAGAACAAAAGAAGAAAAAATATGAAATGTTAAAAAAGCCTTAGAAAGACTGTACCTGTCACTAATTACTTTATATGTAAATGGATTAAATTGCACAATTAAAGCCATATAGTGACTGAATGGATAAACAAAACAAGACCCAATTATATACTTTAGCTTTAAAGACATGCCTGATTCAAGGAGGGAAACAAAACAAACAAAACTTTCATCAGACATGCCAAAAAACCAAGAGCGAAAGCAAGCAAATAGAATTACAAATAGAATTATAACTAAAATATAATTCTATATATTTATAGAATATAAATTATATTATTTATATATAAATTACAATTCTATATTTTAGTTATAATTCTAAAATCTTATAGATTTTATTCATTTATTATAGAATTCATAATTCTTATAGATTTTATATAGTCTATATATATATTGTAAAATCTTACAGATTTTACATAATCTATATTATATTATAAAATCTATAATTTTTATAGATTCCTTTATTTATTATAGAATCTATTTATAATTCTTAAATAATTATAAATAGAATTAGAAACAAAATATAAATAAACTAGAAACTCATAAACATCTATTTATTATAAGTAAATCTTTACTTATTATAAATAAACAATATTTATTATAAATAGAATTATAAATAAAATCTTACTATTGACACCATAGAAGTCAGAAAACCCTAAGAGACTATCATGAGCAATCATACATCAAAAAATTGGACAACATAGAAGAGATTACTAAATTCCTAGAAACATGCAATCTACCAAGACTGAATCATGAGGAGATAGAAAATCTGAACCTGTCAATATGAATAAGGTGATTGAGTTGTTAGTGAGTAGACTGAGGGGTATTCTCGGACCCCCAAACTTGCATATTCTAAAGGAAATCTCCTATATGCTGCATCAAACAAAGCATACACTCATGCAAAAGACCTTTAATAGAAAAGAACTTTAATAGAAATAGCATGCAATAAAGGTCAATAGTGTCCAATGAAACACCCAGTTCCCCATTCCCTTGGGTATAAATGCTCTCTCAAACAGAGTTGGCCCAATCCACAGCATCTGAAGTCTTAAAGTTTATCAGAAGTCTAAGAAGATTCTGGTGGGAACCCATAGGAAAAAACACAGGCCAGGCAGATCTGGAAGGAAAGGAGCCAAATTAAATTTAAGTTAAGTTAAAGACTGCCATTGTCAACCTCCCCTTGGGTCTCTAACCCATGTCTCATCCATGTCTCTTTCCATGTCCCCTAATTCCCTGGTGTGGTCTGAGACCAAGAAACAAACATGGCTTCTTCTTCATGTGCCTCTCTACTCCACTTGTCTCCTCCAAGTCTTCAGTTCTGTCTTCTCTCTCAAGCCCTTTTTAGCTTTCCCTCACTCCTCAGCAATATCCTTCATGAAGTGGGAGTGGGAAGATGGAATCGCCACTTTTTAAATTGTACTGTAGAGAATTCATAATCAGAAACTTCCCAACAAGAAAAGCCCAGGTCTGGATAGTTTTGTGGGTGAATTTAACCAAACATTTAAAGAAAATGAATGCTCGTCTACTGAAAGTCTTCCAGAAAAATGGAAATGAGCAAACATGCCTAACCTCATTTTTATGAGGTAGGCGTAATCCTGATACTGAAGCTAGATAAGGATACTATAAGAATCTGCAATCCAATCTCTCTGATGATACAGATGCAAAAATCTTTCAACAAAACACTGCCATCCTGATTTTAACAATACATTAAAAAAATCAGACACTATGGTCAAGTGATTCATCCTGAGACATAGGAATAGCTCCACACACTATTCAGTAAACGTGAGACCTCACTAATAGAAAATAGGACAAACAATATTCTTTCAAATACAGTAAAAGCACTGCAGAAAATTCTACATCCTTTCATGATAAAGTTCTGGGAAAATTGGGTATACTGGACTAGTTATTGAGTTAAACATCTAACGCAAGGAATTCTACAAGCCACAATATATCAATTCTACAAGCCACAATATATCAAACCAAAATATACAAGGAAGAAAATAATAAGATTTTGAATAGAAATTAATGCCATAAATATTCAGTATTAGCAAATGTTAAAGTTGATTCTTTGATCAAAGAAAAAAGAAAAATTACAAATAAGTATTATTAGGCACGAAAGGGGGACAAATCAATGGACAAAGCAGAGGTTTTAAATGTTATCACAGATTTCTAAGAAAATATTTATACCAATCTTTTTTATCTGTTTTTTAGTTTTATGTAATACATTTAAAAAGTCTTAATGAAAATGATTTTCAGATATTTACCTATTATAAAGATTCAAGAGAAGCAGAAAACCCCAATATTCTTATATCCATTTGAATAATTTAAACAAGAGTTTATAATTTCCCTGACAAAATATATTAAGTTCTGATTATTTCTTATCAGAAAAATCTGACAAAATATTTACACAACAGTTTGTTTCAATCTAATATAAACCAGTCTATGCCGCTCAGCCTGCTTGGCTGAAGTTGTGATCTTGTGACTCAGTTTTCATCAATAAAATGTGATATGTTTATGCCTTTGACGATTTTCATGCTATGGTGGCATTATCTTCTTTGCCCTTTCTGGCCAGTGGATGGAGTAAGTCAGAGAACTTCAAAGACTTAGTTGATAGTAGAGACAGACAAAGCAGTGAGTCCCAGAATGATCATATTGAATGATGTCAGCAAACAAATAAAAATAAAATAAAACAAATAAAAAATGACTAGTCTTTGTATAAATGAGAATTAAATTTTATTTCCAGTCACTAAGATCTGATGTTCCTATGTGATAGGAGATATATCACTTCCTCTGTCTAGCTTGCATAATGCCAAACTAGATAAGCAAAAGATAACTGAGAAATACCAGTCTCACCCAGGATCATAAGTGAAAAAATCTGTAATAGGTAAAAGCAATCAGCACCTTTAAATCAGATACCAAGCTCATGAGTTATATCATGAATTCATATAAACAGTTTAAATACTGTTATCTAGTTGATGTGTTTCAAGTGGAAAGTAAAAGCTTAGATAGTGAATATACTGAAAACTAGCTATGAGGATTCACAGACAAATATTTGAAAAATCACACATCAATAAAACTGCTGAACATGAGAAAAAACTTGACTGTGCTTTACCCACAGTGTACATTTGGTGAATGTAATTAAAGTTAAATATTATTTACCATATAATATACCCAGAGTAAAGAAGATAGCAAAAATTTTGTGTAAGCTAAGTAGATCATATCACTATTCATGGAATATTCTCTCTTTTCCGTGTCCATAGAGTGGACATTTTTCACCATAGGTGCTAGTCATGATCATTAGATTTGTGCCAGTTTTGAGCAGTGACTTTGAGGAGTATCGTGAGTTTTCAATAGCCTCCTGGTTTTCCATCCCTCTTTCATAAGAGCAAGCAGATAGGATACACTCTTTTAGCTTGGATGCTGAAATGAGAAGGCACTTTGAAAATCCTAAGCTCAGCCTACAACTGGACCAGAGTTGACCTCCAATCCAGTGAGTAAGACATAAATGTTTTTGTAATCACAAAAATGCTAGTATAAATAATACTGCTCTAGTACTATTGGTTGTGCAGAATAATCATTACAAAAGCTGACAAGTGCATGAATTGATTGGCCTACATAAACTCTTTTCTCAGACTTAGGGGAAGACTATTAATTCTGCTTGGATTTTATATAAACAGTCTCTGTATGTAGAGAAAAGAAACAATCTGAGTGAGCACATGTAAAATATTCACTAAACTGGAGATGGTTAATGTATCATCATGTTGGGTTTTGTGATGGACTCCAATCTAAAAGAATTTTAGATTAGACAGATGAACCCTGGGGTTTACAATGATGTAATATATATATAAATTATTTATATAATTAAAAAAATAATTTTGAAGACATGTACCAAAGGAATAGAGAGATATAGAATCATAAAATATATGAGGAAGACAAACTTAGAGATACCACAAACTACTTCCATTATGTGAATTTTCCCCTATGAAATAATTTATTTGAGTCCATAACATTTGAACAAATTTTTAAAAATGATTATTTTTGGTTGCTGTGTCTCTCTGGGCATCTTCTTAATGATTCTTTTTTAGCACTTAATTTTATTTTACTTAGAAAGATTTTATTTTACTTAGAACGAGTTATAATTTCAAGATTACAAAAGAGGAATAGAAACCTAGGGATATGTGATCTCCTGAAATTTAGCAAGAGGATTTCTGACTGCTTATATTTTGTCTGTCAATTATTTATTTTTAAATTATCAGTATTCATTAGATAGTCTTGGTACATTTCCTCATGAGCTTACAAATATAATGAAATGAGTAAGCAAAAACAATGCTTATAACATGGCTAATAAATATAGATTTATCATAAAAGTGAGGGAAGCAAATTGGTGAATTACTTGAGTCTCCTTTTACTGTTCTCAGAGGTGAAAGAAAATGGGAGGAATATGCTGCATTTTCCTTTAAATAACCTTTAAGCTAATCAAGAAAAGCTAAGGTCAGGTTTGTATGAAATACAAAATGAAAAACAACAAAAGATAGGGACATATGGGCATATAGAGAATTGATTTAATTCAAAAAGACCCAGACAAACATAGTCTGTAGGTCAAGATGAAAGTCATACTCAAAACCCAGCCCAAAAGAGACACAGAAATTTAAGGGGCTAGCATAGTCTTGCTAAGTACTTTGGCTCTAGGAAACGTATTACTCCATCTGAAATTCCCAATAAATGTGTCACAGAGAGCTGTAGATGTGGCACAAGAAATTTCAGCTGCTATTATCGTTGCTTTTGTTCCTACTGGTTTTGTTCTACAATGAAATATGAATACAGACAACTATACACATGATAAGTACATATTGTCACAATTTATGAAACATGTACCTTTCTAGGCATGTGCTATGCATAAAGGAAAGTTTTGTGATCATTCTAGACTATAAACCTACTGTGATTATTCTAAAGGGATAAGATAGACTGTTCCAACCCCAAATTTGACTTGGATGTTAGGACTATTGAAACCAAACATGTTGCAAGAAAGTGAAATATTACTCCATGAATGAAGTTTTGTGGGGAGAACAAAGAAGTATCCTGGCAGGTTTAAAATGGCTTTTGATAGTTTGAAAATCCTTCTGCTCAAGAGAAAGAGATTATAGGCTTTTATAGGCCCTTCCAGCTATGGTAACAGAATAGAGAAGAAAGTGGTGACCATTGAAAATTGTTGGATAGTGCTCTTGAAAATTGTTAGCTATCAAAGACCAAAAATGGAGTTGATTGCTATTACACCCTTCTATGTGTGCCACATCAACAACTGCTTTTTCATACCCAGCAAAAGTAACAACCATTGAATCTTTTACAGAAATCACTCCCTTGCATTTCTTCACAGTGCTTTGTCATGCAACTCCTCATACTAGGATACCATGATAGATTCACCCTTTAAAAAATTACATGTGTCTTTTAAATCATTTCAAATTTACATATTCTCTTTCCATCTCTTTTTTTTCTTCAATTATTCTGTTGCTGAACTAGAACATTTGACTTGTACAGTTTTCCATACTCAGGATTTTGTGACTGTGTATTTTTTGTTTCATACATTTCTCTAGAATCAAGATTACCACACATGTACAGTCAACTAATCTTTGACAAAGGAGTGAAAAACTTACGCTGGAACAAAGATAGCCTATTCAATAAATGGTGCTGGGAAAATTGGACTAAGATATGCAAGAAAATGGACCAAGACAGCTCCCTCACACCATGTACAAAAATCAACTCAAAGTGGATAAAATACTTAGAGGTCAGACCTGAAACCATAATATACATAGAGGAAAACTTGGGTAAAACCCTTCAGGAGTTACAATTCAGAAATCCCTTTCTGGAATCATCTACAGATGGCAAAAAAATGAAGGAAAACATAAACAGATGGGACTATATCAAACTAAAAAGCTTCTGTACAGCAAAAGAAACAACAAAAAACACTAAAAGAAGCCCAACCGAATGGGAAAAAAATTTTGCCCTCCACAATAGCGATAAGGGTTTAATAACGAAGATCCACAAAGAACTCACACAACTAAACAAAAGCAAAATAAAAGGCCCAATCAAAAAATGGGGAGAAGAACTAAAAAGACACTTCTCCAAAGAGGAGGTACAAATGGCCAACAGACACATGAAAAATT
>PVHY01018898.1:0-28389 GCA_004024945.1 Uropsilus gracilis | reverse complement strand
TTTTTTTTTTTTTGGAAACTGGGTCTTGCTATTTTTGCCCATGGAACCGCAGGCTCTCGTTGCCCAGGGTACCACAGACTCAAGCAATCCCCAGCCTCAGCTTCCCAGGTAGCTGGGATTACAGGCATGCGCCACCACACCCAGCTATTTTTTGGAACTAGGTCTCACTATACGGGCCCCAGGCGGGACTCGAACTGCGATCCCTAGCCCCTGCCGCTTCATAGGCTGAAGCTTACAAGCACGAGCCACCATGCCCGGCTTTGAATGCATTTTCTTCATGCAATCACTTGCCCACCTATGTATGCTCAAACAGAAACACACAAGGATGCATACATGCATAAACACATACAAGATACAGCTAGATACAGAAACATATACACAAACCGGTGCAGATTCACATGCACACAAACATGGAATATATATGTACACACACATGAAGATGCGCAAACTCATATCAATGCACACTTCCTCCAGGAACCCTCCTTAATGGCCAACCATGTGATGCTTCAGGATAGGCCTTTCTTTCCTGCCTTCTGATCCCCCTAGCTTGTCTGTTTCCAAAGCAGGGCAGGGAGAGCACTCTGAGGGAAAACATTCAGAGCTTGCACCCTCTTCTCCCCTACTGAGTAGAGTTCCATATGGCCCCCGCCCCCAACTCTGAGTGGGTGCCATTTAGTGCCTCTGGATATAGAAAATGTCCTCCTTCCAGGTGGTTCGGAGAGCAGTGTCCATGGCTACTTCTCTCCAGTGCTGGCCAGGGCCAGTAGGGAGGTATATCAGCTTCTCAGTCCTCAGAGAGGCAGGGCTTTGTCCACCAACCATCCTGCAGAAAGGTTCCAAGGCTAGAGACCTGGTCTTTCTGAGTGTGACTGGTTTGAGCTATGACTCAGGGCCTTGGTGCCTGCTCCTGCGTGTCCCATCCCAGGCTCCTCTCCATAGAAAGAGGTTGCAGCTACTGCTCAGACCCCGGTCTATTTTGTTTGCAATTATCTGGCCAGGAAGCCTGGAAGCTGCCATGAGCAAGTTTCGGCAGACAGACCCATGTCTCTGTCTAAAGATCCCTGCTGTTGATAATCCCCGGGGAAACCCTGCAGCCTCACCAGCTCCTTGGAGCCCCCTTGCTGCATTGTGTTCAGCCCCTGGGCAGCCATCACCCAGGCCTGACCAGGAGCCCAACTGGAGTCTTCTCTGTACCTGCCCAGGGGGTCATTAGGGTCTGTTTCTACACATAGGGGTGGGGGGGGGGCTCACCATCTCCCATGGGACCCAATTCCACTGAGGGTAGGTGGTCACACTTTAAGTGACTCTGCTTTTGCACCTCCCACCCCACCTGCTCCCATGGCTCCAGGGGAACCATTTAGGCTTCAGGGACAAGACCGTGTCTTCTTTGAGTCTTTTTACCTTCCTGTGGCCATCTCCAGATTTTTCACACCACCCTAAAAGGACACGCTGAAGGGTTCTACTATTCATTATCCATCCCTTCAGCCGGTGTGTGTCAGGCCTCACTACGTGCTCAGTGGCAAGCAGTACACACAGTGCATTGTCCTCAAGGGGTGTGTGCTATCCGGAGAGACAGATCAAAGGGAATTGTTAAAATACGAATGAAAATAGTATAAAAATATTCTAAGAAAGAACGAAATATAGTCCTGACTGACAGAAAATAGTGGGTTTGTGCTGTAGGCATCTTTCGGAGGGAATCGAACAGCTGACCCTTGATATGTGGCCCCAGTTACTGCTCTGAAAAGAGATCATTCCAATCCCAGCTCCAGCACTTGGTGGCTGTGTGATCTTGCACATGGTTTTGACTTCTTGGAACTTCAATTTACTTCATGGGCATAATTACTTGAAGGACTGTTAGAAACTAAGCAGAGAGTCAAGTTCTATGCTGTAGCTAGAACCACCCACCTCACTCGTTTAGGAGTTTAAGTCACAAATCTCCTACTTTTCAAGTTCATTGCTCAGGTTCCTGCCTGTTCGCCAGTTCAAGATCTCCTGGCTGCAGCTATTGCTTGCCTTTCTCCAAATGAACCCAAAGAATTTCTCACCTCATAGGCCATTGGTGTTGCCACTCCTGCCATGACCATATAGGGGTGATGTTGAAGACAGCGCCTTGGCTCCCTCGTGGTGGAGCCTGCACTCCAGGGAGGTTGGCTCGAATGTTCTATAAACACAGGACCACTGGCCCCAGAGAAAACCATCATGGCAGGTCAAGGAGGGCTTCTAGCCTCAGTCACAGGGGAAGTCAGAACTAGCCCACCCATCAATCTCCCAGACCCTTGGGAGCCAGGTGACCACCTGATGCCCTCCCTACCCTCAGGGAGTGTGGGGTAGGCAGGTAGCTGGAGTCTTTTGTGGACAGTGGGCTGTTCAGCCTCTAGGACCTAACTCTGGACACAAAGGATCCTGGGTCTCTGCGCCAGTTGCCCACCTGTGCCTCAGGGGCTGGTTCTGCAAGCTGGGGGGCAGGGAGGAGCCTGTGACAGGCCACAGTCAGTCCATCTGCCTTCCCAGCTCCTGGGGCCTCCCAGCTCCTGGGGCCTCCCGGCTCTGTGACTGGGCCACTAAGGGAGACAGGCTTCTCCTGCTCTGAGCAAGAGACACTCACCTGGGTGAGGAAGGTCTGTTCTGAGATCTGTTTGTACTTTAACGGGAAGACAACCAGCGACTTCTCTCACCCACTCCTGGCTTAAAATCCTCCTTTTGTACAGGGGCTGATTTCCAGTCCACCCTCACCCAGCACCCAGCAACGGAACCATTGCAAGGATGGAACAGAACCAAGTGAGATTTGCGCCAAGCAGAGCGTGGCTGGTAGGTGCCACTGTCCTTATTCTGGGTGCACAGTGGGTCCCCTGTTGACTGTGAGAACCCCTTTCAATCTTCCTGGCTTAAAGATTGCTTAGGACCTGCTTTCTTGATTCCATGCAGCCCCTCCCCAGTGAGAGGAAAGAGCAACTTCACAGCTCCCTTGAGTCAGGACTCACCCTGACTTCCTGCCTCAGGACTTACCCTGACTGTCCAGATGGGCCAAGTCGGGTCTCCTTGGGGCAGGGGCAAGGGCTGATGGGGGGGGGGGGAAGATATACCTGGATGGGTAGAAGCAGGCATTCCATCTGGCAGGCAGGTGGGCAGGCGGAGCCCCTGGTCCAGACGGGCAGAGGCCAGATTGTCTAACCCAGCTGGAGAAGGGGGAGCAGGCAGTGAGCCTTGCTTACCTGGCACAGAGATTCACATCCCCTCATGGTCCAGCGAGCTTAACCCTTGCCCCTGCCTTCTGCAGCCATGGCATCTTCCTGGATAGTGCCAGTCCCACTGCAGGGACCCTCTCAAGAGCAGTCGGCCTCCTGGTAACATGTCCAGCGTTGGCACAGGAAACCCACCCTGGGTCTCTGGCAAGTTAGCAGCAGTAGTGAGGAAGCAGAGTGCCAGTTTCCTTAGGACATAGCCAGGCAGGACGCCTCTGCAGGCTTGAGTCCTTACCTTCCAGGTGAGCTTTGAAGACCCTTCTGACTAGACAGTCACAATGATAGGAGTAGCAGCCCAGTGCTCGATCACTCATCTGATTCAATCTTCCTGAGCTCATACTAATATGATCCCTGCTTTATAGACAAGGAAACTGAGTATGTAGCCCAGTTTCCCCCAAAGAGTTAGAGTCCTGGACTCAAACTCCAGATGCTCTGACCTCAATACACTGGACTCCTATGCCACCTGGGCCCAGCTTTTGACCAGCATCATACAGCCCACGCCAGCAGCCTGAGGCTGCTGAGAACACATCTACTCTCATTCTAGTTTTGGGCTCTGTGGCTTTAAGAAAACTTTCCTCTTGTTCTGCCATAGTTTTTGAAGAAAGTGGCCAAGCTAGCTGGGATCTGCCAGCCAACAGAACTCTGTGCAAGTCAAGCGAGCTCTTGCCTGAGAAAGCAGATGTGTGTGTGGAGGGAGGCCGGGGAGTAATTAGGGCAATATCTCGGAGGGGAGACATGCCTCCTCCTCGGAGGAAGATGGAGGCCCATCTGTCAGCGAGGCCCCTGGACTCCCTTCTCCGGGCTAGGCACCGTGGGGGGTAGAAGGATGTCAGAAGCTCCAAGATCCCTTCCAGGCCTGAATATTCTGACGTGAAGACACTCAGCTCTCCTTCCCCTGCATCACGCCCCCCACAGCCTGGGGCTCAAATCCTGTTAGGAGAGATAAGATTTATACACACGAAAGTGAAGGAACAATAAGATGATTGGTGCCAAGTGTGTGGTCTATCTTCTCATTAATAAACATTTATTGAGTCTTCTTGGGACCAGATAGTGGGCTTGGCAGAGGGGATAGAGGCACAAGGAGACTTGGCCTCCCCTCTCCATGCAGGCCCAGTCGGGGGTAGAGGAAAGGACCTATGCTGGAAGCTCATAGTAGGAGTCAAGCACTGGGAACTTTTTATTTAACCCCACCAAATTCCACGAGGTGGAGGGTATGACTGCCCCCATTTCACTTGTGAGGGAATTGAGGGTTACAAAGGTTTGTAGGTTGCCAAGATCCTAAAACCTTGTAAAGAGTGGAGGCAGGGCATAAATTCCGGAAACAGCTTAAAAGACGAAGTCCACTTGCTTTGGTCTTAGGGGAAGTGCAAACGTGGTGGGGGGAGTGGGAATTAAGAGAGATCTCTGGCATAGACTGATTCTGTCCTGGAGCTGGAGAGGGGCCCTGTCAGTCCAGAGGGAGATGGGCATTGTGGTGGGGAACAGCACACTCAATAACTCATGCTCACTGAATAGCATGAGAGGGGAGAGGAGAGTGGTGGGAGTAGGGAGAGAAGGCACCCCAGTATGGATGGGGGAAGGTATGTATAGAGGCTTAAGGCCTGGAAGTATGGGGAAGGTGAGCCTGGCACTGCAGCCTTGGCTGATCAGCACTGGGAGTGTGGACAGAGTGGCCCAGCAGGTGGGGCTCTGGGTGGAGGAGGTTGGAGGAGGGCGGGTGGCTGTAGTTCGAGCAAGACAGAGGTGGCCTCTGGATTTCATGGAATTCACCAAGACCCACCTGTGGCAAGCAGTCACAGGTACCTGTGGGTAAGTGCATACACCCTGGCAGCTGATGGAAGCTCAGCGCCCTGGGGGAGGTGGGCTGCTAGAAATGGGGGGGGGGGAGCATCTTTTGGCCTGATCTCTTGGGCATGAGTCTGGGGCTGAAGGGACAGCATTCCAGGCAGAGAAAATGGCAAGGGCCAAGCCTCAGAGGCTGGAAGAACAGGAATTGAAAGAAAAGCTATAAGGCCAGAGTGGTTGGAGCTAAGGGAGGCAGAGGAAGGGGCACTGGGTGCCAGACATTTGGGGCTTTACTGGCAAAATGGAAGATGGTAATGAGTCTTTTTTTTTTGAGACTAGGTCTTGCTATTTTTGCCTGTAGAACCACAGGCTCTCATTGCCCGGGGTACCACAGACTCAAGCAATCCCCAGCCTCAGCTTCCCAGGTAGCTGGGATGACAGGCATGCGCTACCACGCCCAGCTATTTTTTTGGAACTAGGTCTCGCTACGGGCCCCAGGCGGAACTCGAACCACGATCCCTAGCCCCTGCCACTTGATAGGCTGAAGCTTACAGGCACGAGCCACTGAGTCTGGCTGATAATGAGTCTTAAATAGGAAGATGATTAGAGACCCTTCTGACTGCTGCTCACAGTGGAAGGTTGGGATTCCCCACCAGGGGGGATAGTGGGAAGGTCTGGATCTAGGTCACAGTAGCAGGATCAGGGGGTCTGCATGGACTTGGAAGGTGGACCTGCCAGCTGTGGGGTCAGACAAGAGGGAAGGCCAGCGGTACCCACATCTCTGACTTGAAGGACAGGGTGAATGGAGGGGCTGTTTACAGAGATGAGGGCTCAGGAGAGTAAGTGGGTCGAGAGATAGAATCAGAGATGGTTCTAGACAAGCTCAGTTTGTCTTTGGGATACCCAGTGGAGGCAGCTGGGTGCCCAGGCCTGGGGCTCGGGAAACAGGCCTGGGCTGGAGACCTGAATCTGGGAATCAGGAGCTGAGGATGGAAATTTAATCTGGGGGAGTGGCTAGGGAGAGAATGTGGGGAGAGAAGAGTGAGGAGGAGGGACTAAAGGAGGCAACTGAGAAGTTGCTGGTAGAGCAGTGGGGGGGAAGGTGAGGGTGTCGAAGGCCTCTAGGTGAGAGAGGTCGGTCAGCAGGGAAACTGAGGCAGGAAGATCATGCAGCTTGAAGGTAGTAGTGCCTGTTGGAGTTGGGGAAAAGGAGTCCTGGGTCCCTTGGGCTGGGACGGTCTAGGTGAAGGGGGAGGAGGGTGGAGGCCACCTCCTGGGTTGGGGAGTGAGCGGTGAAGATCTTGGTCACCACCAAGAAATGGGGTTGATACACTGGCAGAAAGCAGTCTGATTTGACTGGAGGAAGTGGGGGGAATTGCAGAGGCAGGGAACCAGAAGTTCAGGTTTGCTTTCAGAGTAGACCCTTGAGGTAAAGAATAACAACAGACATCCAGAAGGGCTCTGGTAAAATAGGAATTTTGCTTTTTAGCTGAGTAGCAAAAAGACAAGCCAGTAACTGCCCTTTGGCTCCCTCAGGGAAGGTCAGAGAGAGGACTCCCCAGGGATAGAGGGGGAAGGAAGTGAGGGGGAGGAGGAGCAGTGGGAAGGAGCTTTGCCTGGCAGGAAAGGGAGATGTGTTCTCTGAAGGTGTCTGGGGAACCTTGGAGGGAGGAAGTTAAAAGAGAGCAAGTAATAAGGATTTTCAGTGCAGCTAGGGCTTCGCTATACTTTGAGGCTTGGTATTTGAAGTGTGGGGTTTGAACTTGACTCCTCTTAGCAGTAGCAGCTGGGAGGATGGGTTCTGGCATGGAAAACAGATCTGGCTGGTGGCCTGGCTCTGCAGTTAGCTGGCTTTGGGTCTGGGCCTCAGTTTCCCACAGTTCAGTTGAGCTGGATGTCAGTGTTCTATACTTTCATGGGCAAACATGAAGCCATGCCCACTGGCAGGGCAGTGCTTGGGAAGTGTGTTTGTTGCAGCGACCTGCGAAGTAGGAAGGTGGGGCTCATTTATCAGCTAAGTGCCACCTTTATGGGGGGCGCTGGACTTTGGATCTTGTGCAGAGGTTTTCATTCATCTTTGGCAGACAGGAACCATGGCTCACGTCCCCAAGGCCACACTGCCAGGAGGTGGTGGGAAGGGATGTCTCCTGTACTAGACTCCTCTGATGGGCAGATACATGACATGTGCCATCTGTCCTTCAGAGGAAGCCTTCCACTGGCTGGGGTTCTTGGTTACAAGGCTGTGCAGGGTGAAGGCCAAACTAGGTCCACAGGCCAAATTGGTATTAAGGTGAGCCAGACAGATGGGGGAGAGCCTCCTAAGACTGAGGGTCCGTGTCGGGGCAGAGGGGAGCAGTGGGAACTGAGGGCAGGGACCAGACCACAAAGATGCCACAAGCCATGTCACAGGATCTGAACTGGATCCTGTAGACCTGGGGGAACCAACAAAGGTTTGGAAGGAAGCATCAGCAGAACTGATGGCAGGATCCTAAGACTGGTGGGGGTGAGCCTGGAGTCCGTCAAGGAAGGAGGTTGCAGCAAGCCCCCAGAGCAGATGTATTGATGCATCTGGGGCAGAACAGGAGGTTCAGCCTGTGGGAGGTGGTGGCCTCTCCAGGTCCAAGGCCAGACTGCCCACTTCCGTGGGAGGGGCGGGGAATCTGAACAGACAGGCCCTAACTGTGAGCCCATCTGAGAGTCGGGTTGGGACGTGTCTGAGGGTGTTTGTCTCTGTGGGATTTTGTTGTCTGTTTACAAACTGATTTCCTGCATTTGGCTGCAGCTGGGAGCTCACAAAAGCCTTAACCTGCAGTTGGCTTGGACTGGTTGTCCCCTAATCTGTCTCTGGGGGGCACCTGGATCTGTCACCTGGCCTGAAGATCTCAGCTCTGAGGAACCTGTCTGTCTTCCTGCCACCAGGTCAGGGACACTTGAGCAGGTGGAGGTTGTTTTGGGCTCAAGCTCCCAGGAATCCTGGATGTCACCCAGCTCATCTACTCAGAGGTCTCAGTTTGGAGAAGTGTTGGGTTCAGAGGGCAGGCTTACCTCTGAGAAGTTCAGTTATATCTAGAAGGGCAGGTTTATTACAAAAAGGGAAGGGAAGGGAAGGATACCTGCACAGACACGAATGGGCAGAAAGAGCTGCCCCTGGAAGGGACAGGTCTATTATGAGAGACCTGCACAGTCTCAGGGTGGAGAGTTGCCTCTGATGCTTTGCTAGGGGAAAAGGTCGCTGAAGAGAAACACCCATATAGTCACAGGTGGGCAGGAGGGCTGTCTCTCACCAGAGCAGACACGGCATTGCCAGTCTTCTTCTCTTTGGGAGGGGCTCATTCCTTGGGGCACTTGTTAGCTGTTGTTAAAATTAATTATTGCCAGGGTGTAAGTAGGTAGCTCTGGTAGGACCTCCATCTCCATATCCCCACGCCTAGTCTATGCCTCTGGACACTTTTCCACGATAGCTGGTTTAAGGACTGTTTTCATCATTTCCAGCCCCATCTCCAGTTTCTGGTCCCATGATCTTCCCTCCCAAATTTTCTACTCCGAACCTCCTTCCGTACTGAGGCGCCACCCTACCTCACATGGACATTGCTTTTCATTTTAGCATTTTCTCATCGTCACCCTAGTTGGGGCTCCTCCAGCCTTCAGCTTTTGCTGAAGAACCTCAAAGCGCTGAGCAGAAAAAGGCCCAAGACACAGGACCTCCGGGTCCAGTTCTGGCTCTGACCCAATTCACTGCATGGTCCTGAGAAAGCCCTTGCTCCTGAGATCTGGGGGGGAAGGAAGGGAGGATGAGATGCTCTTTTCAACCTTGGGAATCTTTGGGAACCTGAGTCAAATCCTTGACTCAGCAGACATCTGTGTGGGCATCTTGTGTTGGGAGCCAGACCCCTGTGGCAGGCCTGCCTTCCTGATACCAGGTGATAAAAGGACACAAAAGCTGGGTAAGGAGAGTACTTGATAATTACGTGGTTACTGTTTGGGTTCCACCCACATGTACAATTGCAAGACAACTCAGGTTTTGGGAACAGCAATAATGAGAATTATTTAACAAACAAGGGAAACAAAGTCACTGAGGTCACAGGTGGCCAGTTACCTTACCCCAGTTGTTGTCCAGTCCTAAAAGTACTAAACAAAAGCCTGCTCCTCCAAGATGGCGTCTTTCATAGTCCAAACAAAAGGGCAAGATGGCGTCTCAACAGCTCTCACCTCCCCCCTCTCTGGGAGGGCCAGAGATTATGTTTCCTGAGATTCTGTTTTCAGCAACTTTCTCCTCTCCCCATCACTGGGAGGCACAAAGATTCCATTTTTAGCAAGTTTACCTCTCTCATCTCTGAGAAGGCCAAATTACAATTTCTAGCACTTTTTGCCTCTTCCTTGGGGAGGCCAAATCCCAGGGAGGCTGACTCCAGGATGGTAGTCCTTTAGGGATAAACCCTGGAAAATGGCTGCTCTTTCTTCCACAGCAGCTCCTTAAATCCTGTATCAGAGTCTCCACCCACATTGATTCGTTCTTGCCCTCAAGGCATTTCTTATCTGGTGCTATTTCTCTGCGCCTGTGCCCTCTCCTGGGGGCACTGCCTGTATCAGCCTGGCCTTTTGGCCCCAGCTGCACTGGAGCCGTTTGGCCCCTTGGAGAAGTGGGGTCCACGGGGCTGTGCTGCATGCAAAGACTAGCAAGCAAAAGCCACCAGGAAAGGGGGCTCCCTTGTCAGCCTGGGCCTCAGAAACAGAGACCTCAGAAAACCTCCCAAAGAGAGACCTACCTGCCTCTCTGAACCTCTTTTCTTCCCTTCCCAGTTCTCAGACCCCTCACGCTAATGTGTCCTCACCCCCCACAATCACCTAGAACTACCCTCTTCACCCCTAGCCTGGGTGTTTCTGTCCTCTGCTCCAGATCCTTCTAGCTCTTACTAGAATCCTCACCCTTCAGCTTGCCCTCACCAGCCTCCTCTGCACAGAGGTTTATGATGTCCTGAGAGGGCTGGCAGGGAGGAGGGTCGACCGTATTGGGCAGAGGAGCACCAGCTGAGCTCATAGGGACCCAGATGGAAATACTATCTCAATGTCACCTTGAGGCCAGGACCCTTGGGCTGTGTCTGGGGGGGGGACTCTTACGGAGGTCTCCTGCCTTGACTCTTATTTTCCTTGTCAGAGAAAAGTTTTGCCTGACAGAAGGACAGACTTCAGATCTCAATTCAGACACAATCTCTCCCCTCTGGCCTCAGAGCAGGTCTCTGCCTGTTCTTAGACCCAGGCCCACCCTTGGCCTGCTTCCTGTCCATCCCCTGCCCCAGACCCACCTGGGACCAGGGAGCAGAGCCCCAGGCTGTATCCTGAATGGGGGAAAATCTGAGACGACAGAGTCCCCTGATTCAGAAACAACAGAGCAGGATACTTCTTCAAGTCTGCCCTCGCCCCACTTTACAGACGAGAAAACTGAGGCCAGAGGGGAGAGATTGTGTCTGAACTGAGATTTGAAGTCTGTCCTTCTGTCAGGCAAGACTTCCTTCTGCAGCACAGACTGTCTCATTGGTGCACACGACTGCTACTGCCACCACTACTCACATTGTCGAGATGGTATTGTTATCACTGCCTCAGTGGTGACAGATTCTCACGTTGTCCCCCTAGCATACCATATGCAGCCATCATCCTTAGCCCCATTTTACAGATGACTGGAGGTTCAGAGACCAAGTGACTTGCATGTGGTTTCCCTGTCAGTAGGTGGCGGTGTGGGGAAGAGAGCCAGAGTCCGGAATCCCAGTACCAGGGTCAGACCCCAGTTCTCTGTCCCTTGGCTGTGTGGCCTTGGCTAGGGATGAGGGGTCACTCACCCATTCTGAGACTCAGCATCCTTCCTTGTAGAACCCAGCTGTCCACGCCTACCTTGGGGGTGACTGTGAACAGGCCTGTGGTGCTTCTAGTCCCTATACCTGCTGTGTGCCTTCAGCCAATCCCTCACCCTCTCTGGCCTTTGAGGTCTTTTCTAGGAGTGGGGAAAGCAATGCCCATTCCACCGGGTTGGTGTAAAGATTTGTGAAAGAGGCTGGCCAGGAGCTGGGGCTGAGCAAAGCCACAATTTAACTAAAGCTGCCTTATGGAGCATTCGTTGCAAAGAATGAACTTGGGCATTTCAGTTCTGGTCTGGACCCCTGTCACATTCTCTAATGGAGAAATGGAAGTCCCAGAGGGAGATGAACTTTGCCCAACATCACGTAGTCTGTCCCGTAGTTTTTCATTTAGGCCTACTATGTGCTCAGCTTGGGTTAAGCACTGAGCCAGGAAAGGTAGCAGGGTGGCAGAAGGGAGACAGTTTGGGGATTCAAAAGTCTCAGGTTCAAGTGCCCTCTTGCTATCCTGCCCTTGCTGGGACCTTGGATTGGTCATGGCCCCTCTCTGAATCTGCACTGTAAGTGGAGGCAAGAAGACCGCCTGCTTCCCGAGGCTGGTGTGAGGAACAATGGGAGACACTGTCCACTGCCCTCGGTGTTAGGTGTCCCAGCAGAGCAGGGGTGTCCAGGTGATTTGTGATCAGGTCAGGCCTGGAGTCAAGTCTGAGCCCCTCCTTTACTGGCAGTGTGACCTGGAACAAACCGCCTGTCTCGTCTGAACCTCTGCTCCTCCACCAAGCTGTCACCTGCTCAGAAAGACTTCCCTGGCCACTCTATCCAGATGACACAGCCCAACTCCTACCCTCCCTTTCATTTCTCCCAGAGCTCTGTCATGAGCTGCGGTTATTTGCTTCTTCCTTGTCTGTCTCCTCCTTCTAGAACATAGAGTCCAGGAGAGCAGGGATTTTGTCTGTTTTGTTCCCTGCCGTATCTTCAGGATCTAGTACAGTGCTGGCACATAACTGGCACGCAGTAAGTAGTTGTTGAATGAATGAATGAATGGATAAATGGATAAGTGAGCAAATGCAATGGACTAAGTAGTTCTGGTCTCCCAAGGGAGACAAGATGTGCCATGCACCCAGCCCAGCACATAGTAGGTACGATCAGTGAAGATGGAGCTGCTGATGCCATCCTGAAGAAAAATTTTGCAGCCACCTCCCAGGCTCACAGGAGGCCAGAGGCGATCAGCAGCACCCCAGTGTGGCTCTCCCTTACTGTCCTGTTCTGGGCCTTCTGGGTACTCCTGGCTCCTTGATAGCCACAGCAACCATCAAATAATTTTGCCCCAGACTGTCCCCTGGGCCAGGTCAAACAGCCCAGACCCACATGCCCATCTGCAGGCAGACAAAGCCCCCCAGTCCCTGTCTGTCTCCTGCTTTTCCACCACATACTGAGGTACTTGCTGCCATGCTCTGCTTTTGTGTGGAAGGGCCCAGGGTGCCCGGGCAAAGCAGAGTGGAAAGGACATGAGTTCTGGGATCAAGTCCCAGCTTTGCCCCAACTTTGCGGGGGAAGGGGAAATGCCATGATGGGCTGTGTCCATGGAACCTGCCTCCACCACCCACCTGCTGTGTGACCTTGGGCAAGTCACACACCTCCTTCCCCTCCCTGCTTTCTCATCATCTTTTTCTTTTATTTTTTTTTGAGACTAGGTCTCACTGTGTTGCCCAGGGTAGTCCTGATCCCGCAGACTCAAGTGATCCTCAGCCTCAGTCTCCCAGGTACCTGGGATAACAGGCGACTACCACCGCACCTGGCTGGTTTTTTGAGACCAGGTCTTGCTTTGTTGCCTGGGATAGTCACAAACCTGTGAACTCAAGGGATCCCTAACTCCTTGCCTCCCAGTGCTTGGATTATAGGTGCGCGCCACCATGTCTGGCTCGCTTTCTCATCTTTAAAGTGGGAATAGGTTGCACAAGGGGAAGGGGATAGATACTCAGCACCATCCTGGCACATTTAAAAGTGGTGATAATGACAGGGCCCCACTTTGGATCTTGCATTCTCAGGTCTCTGACCTGCTAAGCCAGAGTGACCTCGCTGCAGCTCCGTTCACATGTGGAACGGGATCTTTCTTTTGTGGAAGGCTGTCGCTGCTCTGTAGGGTGTTTGGAAGCTTCCCTGACCTCTGTCAGGCTTCCCCGTGTCCTGTCAAGCTTTCATGCTCCGATTTGTTTCAGGAACCCAGGTCCTCACCCACGACCTAAATCATTATCAAACAATCCTGCCCTATAGGCACATGGTTTAAAATGCTCCTGCTCCCCAATAATCACCCCAGTGTGGGGGCCCCAGAAGCTCAGGTTGTTGGTGGGGAGTACCGTGGGAGGGTATGATGACTTCTTCATGCAGAGATACCAGAAGATAAGTCCTGTGCAGGCTGTAGCAGGTCCCAGCCCTGAGCACCCGGGAAACTCTTGTAATGCTCTTAGTACATTTCTTTGGAGCCCCCAGCTTCCTTCTGGAACATACAGGCCACCAGTCCATAAGCCTGTTCGCATCCTGCTCTGCCCCCATCCCAACTCAGCCAAGCCCAGTTCTCCGCCAGCCCAGTATTTGTATTGGGTCCAATTCCCACCATGACCTCCCTTCCATGCCCCTAGAAGCTACACCCTTGAGCCCTGTCCCTCTTCCTTGAACATCCTTTCTCCGTCCTCCCCACCCTTCCAGGTCTGATTCTGAGCTCCCACCTCCTGAGGTGCTCCCAGGTCTGTCAGGGTCTGCCTTGCCGCAGACTCCAGAGCCAACCCTGAGCTCACCCGCTCCGTCGGAACACATGTCTGCCCAGCATGGCATGGGGTTTATTTATGAGGCTGTCTGTCTGCCCCTAGTCCCGGGAGCCCTGGGGCAGGGCTCTGTCTGATTCATTGCCCAGTGCAGGGTCTGGCCAACATCAGGGAGTGTGTACTGAGCAGTGCTGATGTGGGTTGGCTTGGGAGGGGCATGGTGAGGTCTGACTGGCACAGAGTACTGGCCCAGGGCTGATGGGGACTTACTGATGCCAGGGCTGCTAGAGAAGGCTGGGAATCTTCTCGGTGGTTCTCCCTCCTTCTCAGGCTCACTGACAATCCCTCCCTTCCCTCTCCTCCTCCCTCCAGTGACTGACTCATTCACTCAGTAACTTCTCTGGCTTATTTATGTATCTGCTAGCTCTTCCACTACCCATTCTCTGCTTATTCATTGACATCTTCAGCCAACAAACATTTCCTGAGTGCTGATATTATGCCCAGCCCTGCCCTCTAGGAGCCCTGGACACCCAGAGAGAAATTGGCTCCCAGCCCAGCTCTGAAGACCTTCTACTCAGAGTGGAGGTGGGAGGGACACAGTCATATAAATAAGTAACTGCAGGACAAAGCAAGAGGAGCTGTGATCGAGTGTCACACCACGTGGCTGCTCGGGGACCTGGGCTGGCATCACAGAGGAGGTGGCATCTGAACAGGGCCTCTGAGTTTATGAAACACCAGGTCAGGGCTGGTGAGGTTGGGTTGGGGTTTGGGAAGGGGAAGGAGAAAAGGTGACATTGGTGGGAAGAGACATGGTCTATAGGGCCTGGGACTGCCTGACCAGGGGACTGTGAGGTGAGGACTGTGTTCAACACCCATCCTTATCCAAATGCACTGACTAGTAGGCATGCATGCAGTGCCTGATGTGCCAGTTTCCCAGGGGCCAGGAGCCAGGGCAACACAGACCATCCCAGAAGTACCCGGAAAGTTTCCCCCAACATCTCAGCTAGAACTGCAAGCCCATTCATGCAGCCAGGGCTGCACCTGCACTGGTACTGGAGCCGGGTTCCAGGTGGGGTGAACTTCCACAAGACCAGTTAGATGGAGTTGCCCGGGACTGCAGTTGGGATCTGCTTCCCCTGATGCATGTGGGTGCATGGGAGGGGGTGACATGAATGTCAGTATGAAAACTGGAACATTTTCAAGAAAGGAGCGGGGAATAGTAGATGGTAGGGGATCAATGTCACCTATTCCACAAGAGTGAAAGGAGATTTCTCTGTAGACTTTTCTTGCAGATATCAAGAATGAATCAGGAAGGACTGAGCATGGAGTTTTGCTCTTGGGCACAGGTGGAGGTAATGTGATTTAAGGGAGATTTGTGCCCAGCTTGAGAGGAAGGGGCAGGCCTTCCACTTCTCAGAGGAACCTCTAGAGTGTTGGAAAAATGGATTTGGAGGAAGCAAGAATGAGGCCAAGAGGCTGCCAGAGGGACCCAGTGCCCCACCCTTCTCTGGGAGTCTTAGCCTGGGGAGAGGCTGTGGAAAGTCCACATGGCCTTCACTTCTGCTCTGAGTCATATTTTCTGCTGTCACATCTCCCTCTAGCTTTTTCTTAGATGAGCATATGCCATTGGAGAATATCAGTCAAATAATCCAGATGATCTCATAGCAAGACCCTTAACTTAGTTGTGTCTGCAAGACTATTTTGGCAAATCATGTTCACAAGTTCTGGGGTTTAGGAGTGAACAATCTTTTTGGGACCCAGCATTCAATCCATGTAGGCAAAGGGAAGGCTAGGGAAAGCGTCCCAGACATGCTTGCATCTTGCATGGTTTGAAAAGGATGCCTCCTTTTCCCAGCTTCCTGGCAGTGGAATAATACAGGAGGCACGGAGAGCTCCGGAAGGGTCACTTGACAGTCAGGACCCTGGACAGGGACACAATGACCCTGAAGACTCAGCCAGACCTTGGAGATTTGCCCTTGCCTCCCAGCTTGTCTGGAGGTCCATCAGTCTCTGCCCTATACGAGCTGACCTGGGTCCCACCTGCTGTGCATATGATAGAGCAGAAACAAGGGCTTAGAACCTATAGGATGACATGAGAGGAGGGAGGGACCCTCCCCCTACTCCTCCCCTGACACTCCAGGGACACCCATGTGAAGCTCTTGATCCCTTCTTGGAAAGGAGACCCTGTTTGAAGGGGAAATGGTTCCGGTAGGGGGCTGAAGTTTGTCTCAACTGTGTTTCCCAAAGAGATTGACTTACCTTAACTGCAAACAGTTCATTTTTTTCTCTTCTCCCCATATGTAAGTGTATAAATAATAAACCTCCTGCAATAATACTACCAGGTTTTATTCTTCAAATGGGCATAGACAATATGTATTATTCTGCAAATTGCTTTATAAAAGCATGTGCAAATTGCCTTTAAAACTTCCTATGTCACAGCCAGATGTATATGACAGTGTCTTTTAGGATTCTTTACATATTTTTAAATCTACATATAACAACTTCTTTAACCAGACCCCTGTTGGACATTCTGGGGGTCTGTTGAACTTCACTGAATTAAAAAAATGGATCCATCAAGCAGTGGGCAATGTGCCCACTCACACTGGGGTGGCAAACTTGCAATATTTTCTTCCTTTTCTCCTGAATCTATTTAGCTGTAACTCCTGAGAATGTAAAAGTAAAAG
This sequence comes from Uropsilus gracilis, assembly GCA_004024945.1. Lineage (NCBI taxonomy): Eukaryota > Metazoa > Chordata > Mammalia > Eulipotyphla > Talpidae > Uropsilus > Uropsilus gracilis. Next base: position 12,067 of record PVHY01018898.1, on the reverse strand, counting down.
GCATAAATACCCCAAAATTGCTGTTCATAAAACAGTACCATGGCCACCCCCATCTTCTAGAACATTCTGTAAAGTCAGGTGAAGGGCAACTTGCCAAGATATGTCCCTTCCAGCATGAGTAACATTCTGATCTCCTGGTCATAAACTTCTGGCCACTTTGTACTGTCAATTGTCACTTTGCAGAGAAGGTCAGCAGAACAAGAATCTTTGCCTCATTGCAACATTCCAGGGCAATAGACCTTCTGAAAGAACTGTCTACATATCTCTGTGTATTTCTGGGAAATGAAGGTGTAGAAAGGGCTTTCTGCATTCTTACCTAGTGTTTTTATCAGAACCCTTTAGAATGCAAGCGATAGAAACCCTGATGAAACAAAACACAAGCTGAGCAGGGACTGACTCATGCAAATAAGACTAATGAGGAACTTCAAATATGGCTGCATTCAGATGTTTAAGCAAAGCCATTAAGGCAATCTCTCAGCTAGGCCTGCCTGTCTGTACCCATTCTTTTTTCAATTTTTATTTTTGCTGGGCATTTTCCCCATGTGATGCAAGATGCTGATAGAATCCCAAACTTTATAGCTCACTATCTTGGAAGAATCACCGAAGAAGAGAGTGTTTTCAGGACCTCTAGCATAAGTCACAATATTAAATCACAGTGTTTAGGGGATGGGTGTTTTGGTGGGCCAGATATGGTTCATGACCCATCCCCCTGCCTGGGCATGTGGGGAGCCTGCTTACCTGCTTACCTGCTTACCTGCTTACCTGCTTACACTGACAGAGCTGGATTAAGGGGAGGGGGACAAGGCAAGACAGGGCTGTACATGGTGCCTGACCTCTCTCACAGTTTTACCTCTTTCTCTAGAGATGATGCTTATTATTTGGAAACAGAATTGGATATGGCTGGACTCCAAACCGATAGCTGTGTAGAGTTCTGGTCCCTGCTCAGACCTGTCTTAGATTCCACTTCCCAGTCCCCCTCAGGCTGAAACAGTGGTGGTGGGTGCCCATCCAAGCCCACACCCCTGGACTCAGCCTTTTCTTCACCTCTGTGTGGGCTGCACATACAGTGCACACAAGCGTGACTTCTCAAACTGTGGGAAGATCGCAGGGGAGCAGCACAGTCTTAATCCAGCGGTAAGAGGTTGACTACTGCCTGGGCCCTTCCCACCATTTCAGGACACCCTCCACCTTGGCTCAAGATCTTTTACTCAAGACTAACCTTGGGGTCAGGCCATGAACTCCCCCAATTCCCAAGCACTGGCCTAGGTTTTTGCTGCTCTGTGAAGATTGTGCCCTTTCCTTACTGCTTGGCTAAGCTCCAAGCTTGGTTTGCAGCCTCCTTCTGGGAGAAATGTCTGTGTGCGCTGACTTTGAGAATGCTTGCTGGACTGGAGAGTCTGCTGACCTGAGGATAGATCAACCGGTGGGCCCTGCAAGAGGTCTTAGGGGCAGAATCCAGCTTGGGCATCTAGACAGGGTCTTTGCCCTTTCTGGATCCTCCAGGGGGTAACCTCCTCCTTTTCATGTCTCACCTTCCCTGTGGCATCTTGACTGGACAGTCTCTCCCTGTAGGCCTTCATTCATGCTGTACTCCTATTGGCAGGCCCTCCCCACCCCATCAATCAATACACAACCTTCAGAATCCAGCTTCACTTGAGCAGCCACTTCATGCAGGCACGGATCCGGCTGTCACGTGCATGTGAAGACATGCTGCAACGTGTGCTCCTGCCGATGGTCAGTGCCTACAGCTCCATGCCTCGGGGCCTCCCCGTGGCCTGGGGAGACTGTGCTGCCATGAGTGTCAAGAAGCTGACACTCCCCCTTTTCTTAGACTTGCCCTCAGTCAATGACTGGGAGCTGATGTGTAAGGGATCCAGCTCCTTTCCTCCTAGGGCAGGAGCTCTCTGAGGTGTGTGGTTCCCAGTTTCCCAGTCTTCCTGAGGGATTAAACTCCAGATGCCCAAGGTGGGAACCTGCTTGCTTACCTGCTTGCTGAGGCCCCCATACTTCTTACTCCTCTATGAATTTTCCTTCCAACACCTGCATTTAGGGATTGAATTGTACCCCCTCCTATTCATTCATATGTTGAAGGTCTAAGCCCCAATGTGACAGCTTTTGGGAATAAGGTCTTTAGGGAGGTAACTAAGGTCAAACAAGGTTATAAAAGTGGGACCCTAATGTGATAGAATTGGTATTCTGTGAGAAGAGGGAGAGACACCAGAGGTCTCTTGCTCTTTCTCCACATGGGCACAGGAAAAAGTCATGTGAGGATACATAGGAACTGCCTATAAACCGGACAAGTCTCACCAGAAATGAGCCCTGAAGGCACCTTGATCTTGGACATCCAACCTCCAGAATTGTGAGAAAATGAATACCTGTTGTTTAGGCCACCCAGCTGGTGGTGTTTGTTATGGCAACCTTACTAGAGTAGTGTACCCGCCAAGTAAACTACTTGCTCTCTAGTCCTTATCTCTGAGTCTGCTCTGAAGGAACCCAAACTTAGACAGGTGCTCAACTTTATTAGGCATCAGGGGAACACAAATGAAAACCTCCATATGGTGCCATTCCACACCTACCAGAATGGCTAACCCAGTGTTTGTGAGTGGAGCTTACAAGCTGATAGCCACAGCTGACAGAGTGTGAAATGATAAACCACTGTAGAAAGACATTAGTAGCTAATAAAACCAAAGATTATGTCCATTTTATGACTCAGTAATCCTATCCTTAGGTAAACAGTCAGCAGAAATATTTATGTTCACCAGAGATCAAACATAAAAATATTCAAAGCAGCACTGTTTCCAAGGTGGAAAAACACAACTTCTATCGTCACTGGAATGGAAAAGTATGGTATATCCAGGTGTTGAACTACTATACAGCAACAAAAAAAGAAAACTCTACGATATGGGTGAATGTCAAAAAACACAATGTTGCACAGAAGAGTAAAGACCGTAAGATTCAATTTACACAAAATTCAAGATCATAATATTCATAAATCATAAGCATACATCTTGGTGAATTTGTACAAACAGGATACTCATGTGGCTAGCAGCTAAGCAGAGAAATGGAATATGACCACTACTCCAGAAGCCCTTCTCCTGTCCCCTTTTGTTCATTCCCTCCCAAAGGGAAGCTCCCAAACCTTGCTGACTTCTAGAACGATTGAAACTGTACAGAAATGGAATATTACAGAATGTACTTGTGTTTTCACAGTGTCCATTTTGCTTTGTGCAGTTAAAGTTTAATTTATTCTGCTCTTCTATTATTGCTGGTCTCTGGCATCATTTCCAGTTTGGGACCATCATAAATAGTGCCACAACAAATATTCTAGGACACATCTTTTGGCAAACACATCTAGGCATTTCAGTGAGGAATATATTTAGAAGCTGAATTGCAGGTCGATTGCTGGGTGATTTTATGCTTCCTCTTCTATGTCTTGATCACCACTTCAATAATCAGGGCAGCCTCTGGTTCTCCGTCCTGATAGAAGCAGTGGGTACAAGAGCTGGTTTCCCTCTATGATGAGGCATGCCTGCCTGCTGCAGGTGCCTTTAAGCTCTCAGAGTTTCTTGAGGGAGTAGGATCAGGTCACAGGCCCTTTAACCTCCTGGACCAACTCCAGGAGGATTCCTGAGGCCAAAGGTATCCCAGAGGAAGGCAGATACTGCAGGCCCAACCCCAGCTGCTTCATGTGCCAGGTGCAGGAACAGGACAGTGGGTGAACCTCAGGTCAGGATGGGGCCAGGCAGGGGAGAGTTGAAATGGACAGGGCCCAGGGTTCCTTGGGAGGCAGGGCAGGTCAGGCAGGTCCCAGACCTCTCCTCCCACCTAACGTCCTTAGTACCTGCCTCTCTTCTAGACCTCTGTGGCCTCTTCTGTCTACTCCAGATTATTTGCTTCCTCTCCATGTTGAGGATAAAAGGAGATTGCAGACGTTTATCTGGGGCCGGTGGGACATTGTTAGTCCATTTCACAGCCAAGGAAACTGAAGTTCAGAGAGGTTAAGAGAGCTCTTTGAGTCACACAGGATTTGAGCCCCACATTCTTCTGATTCTGGAGCCCATGCTCTGTCCACTTCATGAAGCTGCCTGTCTTGGAGCTGACACCATTTGGTTTGACCGCGGAGGAAGGCAGAGCAACTCCCTAACTCAAACCATCTCTTCCACTGTTTACATTTCCACCATGAGAACTTTATTCATCTGGGTTAAGTAATGCTCTTTACTGCAAGTGTGTAGGGACAAAGGGCACGCTATCCCATAACTAACGTTCTGTATACAGATGCTTGCTGAGAAGTACTGGAGACCTAGGGCTCTAGGAGGAGGGCAGAGATGACTCTTTTACTTCCTCCTCCACCCAGCCCTGTAATATTTGATAAATAGGAAACTGAGGCCCAGAAAAGGTCACCAAGTTGCTCAGACTCACATTAGGCCTTACCTCAGGGAACGCTCCTGCTTCACCTGAAGGGGCCCAGGGGAAGCTGAAGGTCATGGGCCTTTTCAGCTGGGGTCTTCCTGGGGTCCTGTCAAAGTCTAGGTGTCTGAGGTCACTTTTGCAGAAGGGAGGGAGGCACGGATGCGGTCATGAGCCCTGAGGTGAGTCCAGTCTCCCACAGTGTGCTGCACTCACACCCACTGCACACATGTAGTCAGCTCCACGCCCTGGCTAGATGCTGGGCACTGCCTGGGGCTGCAGCCAAGGCCCCTGCCTGCCAGGGCTCCTGTGGCTGCCTCGGACTGCCCCTGAGTTGCTTTTGACCCTGCACAGGCCTCACGGCTTCTGAGACAGGATCCCCTTTGGAACAAAATTCTCTTGGCTGCAAAGGCATCCTGTGCCCCCAGAGCTGCCGCCTCTGTCTTGGGTTGGGATCACTGGAAATAGGCCTGAGCTGGGATTTGAGGATATGGAATTTACTTGCCAGGTGCTTACAGAACCCCACGAGGAACTGGCAGTGAGACGGAGAGGGACACCAGCACAGCACAATGAACAGCAGCAGGGTGACTGGCAGCTGGGCTTGGTGCTTTGGGAACTGGTTTAGAGCCAGCCTCAGGGTCTTCCGCCTGAGGCATGAGGGTGCTAGGGCATCTCATCACCATCACTGTTCTCAGCATCAGGGCTGTGCCCCAGGGCATGAGCCCTGGACACCTTGCAGGGCTCTTGGGATAGAACCACAGACACCTGCTGGGTGCCATGGGAAGGTGGGTGGGACTTGCAAAAGAAGAGCTGGGAGAAGGCCTGGCTGGAGTCAGGAAGGCTTGTGTTTCAGCAGAGCTGCTGACTCATCTCCTACGAGGGTCAGTTCTGCATCTATTAAATGGGACTGAAAATACTGCTTACTTCCCAGGTGTGCGGTGGGATCAGAAGCGATAAGGCCTGTAAATGGCTGGGGGTGGAGCCAGCAGCAGCACCAGGTGGAGACTGATAAATAGTGCTTTCTCTCCCTTCCCTCCTCCTGGGCAAGGGTCAGGCTGACTCACCTAGTCTGGGGCCACCCCACGACCTGCTGTGTACCAACATTACTGCGCCCAGCATCCTCCCTCCCTCCACGTCGCTCTTTATCTGAAATCTTCTAAGGCAAATAGTGACTGATTGCTAAGCCGTGTCAGACCTGGGTGGGCTTCAGGGACCCAGGAATACCTCCAGCCTCTTTGCCTAGAAGCCCATGGTCCGTTTGGGGAGACAGACAGACATGTGGCCAGCCAGGTGGTGACACAGACGTGGGTCTTGGCAGGCAGGGACAAGTGTGTGGGTCAGGACTGGGACAAGGAGGCCATGCAAACAGAGGGAGGAGATGGAGTTGGGACTGAGTGGTAGAAACTATGTTGAGGGTAGAAGGGAGGTGGGCAGAGAAAAATGGGCAGATGTCAGAGCTTGTCTTTTGAGGTTCCTTGCAGTCGAAGCCCCAGGTCATATGATTACCCCCAAGTTACATGAGGAATTGGAGGCTGAGAGTGGACATAGGCACCCAACTGTTTCCAGAGCGGTGACTGGCCAGGGCTCTGGTATGCCTACTTTTCACTCCCACTGAGCTAGAGTTGGGGGGTCTCTGAGGTCAAGAAAGTCATCTCCTGGGGTGGGGTGGCAGCCTTGGTGACTCAGGCCCGGGTTCTCTGCTCTTACTCCCTACTTGCCTTCCCTTCTGCCTACCCATCGCTGCCCTCACCGACACTGATAGCACCTGGAGGTTGGCCGTGGGAAACCCTCCACTTTCATGATTTTTGTTTAAATTCCTATGAATTTTGCCTCAAAAGAGATATCCATGTTTGTTATTAAGATAAAGTAAGTTCTATAATGACTTGCTACTAAAATCGTTAGTGTATCTGTAAATAAAACAAGTTGTTCAGAGTTTATACAGTGAAAATGTCCCTCTGTGCCTCAGTGTATGTGGGGGAGACGCGGGGTGGGCCTTGTGATGTCACAGTCTGCAGACTCTGATGTGGCACATCTGGGGGTACAAATATACATTTGTGTGTATTTATACCTGCCAAGCGTCATAGCACGTATTTCCATACACAGGCACACTAAAGCACCTGTAGATTCACATACATGGGTGCATACCAGTCCACACCTGGTCTACTTCTATCACATCTCATGCACATGTTCTCACACAGAGACACACACACACCTGCAGGCATGTTCATGTCGCTGGTGCACTCCCACACTCAAGATCATGGACTTGAAGGCATATCTGCATCCGCACATGTGCACATGATGCAGACATACGTGTGCACACACATGTAAACTCTTAAGTAAACAGTTTGTCCATGCTGGAACCACTGTGAATGGCTAAAATGAGACTGGGGTGGATCCAAGTCTCTAATCTGGGAAGAGGCTTACGGAGTGAGGAAAGCAGCTTGCAAGATGAGAGATAGGCCTCTACTGCTTTAAATACTTCTAAAATGTTAGCTCTTGCAAACAATAAAAGGTAAGTTAAAAAAATGAATCTTCAAACAAAAAAAATGTTAGCTCTAACGTTGAAAGAGTCTACACTTCCCTTCTCTTGGGGTGATTTCCTTGGAGTGGGGAAACAGGGAGAAGACTGATCTTTCATCCTAGAAGTTTCTATATTCTTTACATTATTATTTTTTTTTTTTAGCCACATGCCTTTGTGAGCATATTTTCAAACCTTTGTCACTTAAAAAAGAAAACATTAAAATGTTTCATCCATTCAGACAGGCCCAGAGGAGGCAGAGACCTGCCCAAGTTCACATGTAGCCTGACCTGTATCTCTGACCTTGACTCTGCCAGGAGGCTTTCTCTGCTGCTCGTTGCAGGGTGTTGGTGCAGGGCCTCCTAGGCGGGGATGGGTGGAGAAGTGGACTCTGGGTTACAGGCTAATGATGTTTGGTGGAAAGAACAATCCCCCTCCCCCCCCAAGGTAGAGAGATGTCCCCTTTCCTGGGAAATTACCTGTGTGCAGAGCTATCATGCCTTTATTATGGGGTGTCCTGATACCCCTGGTTTAGCTTGAGGCCCTTTCCTGGCCGGTATGACTCTGCCACCTCCAGAAATGCTGCTGACAAGCGCTGTCCTCTGCTAAGTGACCAGCAAAGCTGGGTGGTCCTGTGCCCCCTTTGACCCATCTCCACATATGTTCCTAGTGGTCAAAAGGAACACAAATTTGATTCCAAGAGCCTTGGCAGAAGCCCTCTGGCACTGTTTGCTATGGGAGCTCACCAGCACTTTCTTGCTTTGATAGAGGAAGCAGGAGTGGGCAGAGGGCAAGACCAGGCTCCCCAGAACTATCCTCCTGTATCCAAGCCCCCTGACTGCTGCTTGCTGTAAGTGACCTGGGGTGGATCAGGTCGCCTCGCTGGGTCTTAGTTTCCACATGATACAGTAGCACCACAGGCTCACTGAAGGCTCAAATAAAGAGCGTCAAATAAAAAAAAAAGTGGAAATAGTCCAAATCTTCATCAATGGTCCAGTGGATAAACAAGTGTTCTAGCCCCACAATGGATGATTATTCAGTCAAGGAAAGTAATAAAGAATCAATACACGCTTCAATAGGGATGAACGTTGAAAACATTTTGCGAAGAGAAAGAAGACATACACAGAAGGCTACATCTTCATATGTTTATAGGAAATGTCCAGAATAGGCAAATCCAGAGAGAAAGAAAGTAGATTAGGCATTTCCAGAGATTGGATATAGGGAGTGTTAAAAGTTTGGTATTTCTCTTGGGGGTGATAAAAATCTCCTGGAATTAGATGGTTGCCATAGGTCCATAACTTCCTGAATTAACTGAAAACCATCGAATTTTATATTTTAAAAGGGTGAATTTTATGGCCTTGGAATTATGTCTCAGTAAAAGAAAAAGAAGAAGAAAAAATTAGGAACAAATATAACAAGCCTATGAAACTCACGACTGGACAAGCTTAAATTTACACTGATTGGATGATAGAAGCAGCCTTAGGACAGTATATTACACAGTCATGAACAAGACCTTCTTTAAATTAAATGAAGTATGCAGGACATTGCTTAGCACATGAAGTACTCTTAGTGTGGTTTGTTATAAGTAAGCCTGCAAGGTCAGCCTCTCAATTCCACATGGCAGAGGGGGAAACTGAGGCTCAGAGTGGGGATATGATGGGACTGATTTCAGGTTACTTCTAGGATCTGTCCTGGTTCTGCCACTTCCTGGCTGCCAGGCCGTGGTCCAGCCTATTCCTGCACCACTCTGGGCTGGCCTTGACCTCTGTGTCCCTTCCTGTGTCTAGAGGGACTAGGGTCATTGGGAGGTGTCGCTGAAAGTATGCAGCCTCAGCTGGTAGTGTGTTACTGTGCCCCTGGACAGCACAGATGGCAGAACTGAGGTCACATGGGTGGAGACCCCAGGAGATATATTTGCTTCCTTCAACCCCTCTGCCCAGAGGTAGTGAAAAATGCATCCCTGTGGCCTGTGGGCCAGGGAGGTATAGTTTCATGGGGAGTCTTTGGAGGAGCTAGTCAAGCCAGTGCCAGCGGTATGGCCTTTCCCCTTGAAGATCCTTCCTCCTTTCAGTATCTCGGGACCTTGGGGCTATTCCCGTGACAAAAACAAAAACAAAAACAAAAACAAAACAGCTGCCTTGTTGGGACCTCGATTTCCCCTGCTGAGCCAGCCTGGAGTGGTGATGATGACAACATCCTCTTGGGGTCACAAACTGCCCGGTTCAGAGCTCAACTTCCTTCCGATGCTTCCTGACCCACAGCTCTGGCAGGAAAGCTCATCTCCCTGAGCCTTAGTTGTCTTATCTGCAAGTGGTGCTAGCAGCACCCAGCGCTCTGGTCTTTGCAGCAATCAGTTAAGTGAGTTCAGCTGCTTGCACTGGGGCTGACACAGGCCCGCACGGCCTGTTGGCTAGCACTATCACCATTACTGTTTTATTAGCTGTGAAGGGGCCGGAGGACACGTGTGTGCCCAAAGGCAAAGGGCTGGCCCGCTGAGCCCCTGTCTTCTAGTCCCCTTACTCTCCTCCGCACTGAGTGATCGACAGGCTGGGCCGGTGGCGTCCTGGCAGGCCTGTCCTGGCAGCTGCTCCCACAAGGCGAGGCCCTCTGAGCTTCGGAGAATTAATTAGGCCACATTCCTCTTCCAGGGCTCCCGGCGGGCCCGCACAGGGCCCCCTTCCGAGCTGCTGAGGGCTCTTGGCTCAGGTCCCTGGCAGGCGGAGGCGAGGCCCACACGGCTCTCCCTCCTGGGAGGGGCTGGGAGGGTCCTTGGAGCTTGAAGTGCTGGCCAGGGAGGGGTAACAATAAGCCAGCAGCCCAAGGCCGACTCCTGTCCTGGGTCTCCCTGCTTAGGCACATTTCCTGGCTCCTCATGGCTCACGTTCCAGACCCTGGCACTAGCTGCCCTGTCCAGCCTGGACCCTGCTCCTCTCTGGATTCTTCCATGCTCTGATCAGGGTGCCTGATCTCATTTCTCCTGCTGTGATGCCTTTTCCCTCATTCCAGCCTGTGCCAATCCTACCCAGCCCCAAACCTTCCCCTTCCTCCCACTGCCATGTGCTGATAGGGCTACCCCAACACAGCCCACCCGCTGCCCTTTCATTTTGCTAGCTTGTGAGATGCTTGAGCTTAGAGAGTGTGGTTTGATCCTGAGGCCTGAAAAACACTTCAGGTGTGTGTTATCTGCTAGAAGGCATTGTCTGTGGCTGTGGTGGGGATGATGATGGCTGGCGATCCAGCCCTGCCAGACTCTCACACCTGGTCTGGTGTTCAAGAGGGCACTGCCTATCCCCTGGCTCTCCTTCTTCCTGGTGCCCCCTTCTTCTGCTCCTTTCCCCAGAGAGCCTTCACCTCTGCTATTCCCTCTGCATGGAACATTCTCCTCCATCCACCCCCTTCACTTGACTGGTCACCCTAAATTCGGCCTAGATGTCACCTCCTCCAGGACACCCCTCTGGATTTCCACACCCCATGGACTCTACCCTAGTGAGTGTACACTATCAGAGTCAGGACAGCAGAGAAGTCCAGAGCTAGATTTAAATCCCAGCTGCACTAGCTCTGCCAGTTGGGAACCTCAGTTACTGCATCTACCAAATGGGGTAACAGTGATAGAACCTGCTGCCTATGGCTGCTGGAAGGAACCAAGGAATTAACACACAGAGAGGACTTAGTGAAGGCTCAATGATGTTGGCTGTGCTACTATTTTTATCTTAATATTTAACAGTATTTTCACGAAGGGCTCTTCTCTTGGCCTGTGAGGGCAGAGGCTGTGTCTGTCTTGCTCGCAAGAGTCTCCAGAGAGAGGTGATTATTCATAATTGTTGGATGAATGGATGGCTACATTCCAGTGATTTATTGCCTTGATAGGCAAATAACTTTAAGAACTGAAAACCCAACAACCTGGTCTATATTTTAAGTCAGGGAGAGAGAGAGAAAAAAAAGAGAGAGAAAAGAGAGAGAGGAGAGAGAGAGAGATTCCTTGGGGGTCTTTCCTGAGGGAGGAGCTGAGGCAAGACAGCCTGGGGGGAGGGGAAGGCCCTGTCTGCCTGGCACTGTAGCAGATCACAGAGCCCTTGGATGTGGGACCCAACATCTCTCTGCCTCTGCTCCTGTAACCTGAATATATTTGGGTGATCCTGTGCCCCCTTCTGGCCTATCTCTGCCTAGCGTTCCGGTCGGAAAGTTAAAAAGCCTTGACAAAACCTAAGTATTTATGGAAAGTACAGGAAAAGGGGAAAAAATGAACTTTCTCAAATGCTGATTCCCTTGTTTGCAGGATTCTATTGTTTGCCCCTCACAATTTCCTCTGCTTTCTTCCAAACTCTGCCCCTCCCTTCTCTATGCTTCTGGGACCCCAGCTACCTGGAATGTGGTCTAGAAGTGGGCACAGACTTTGGGCACTCTCAACCCCTCTGTAACCCTCTCATCCTGTGAAGAGAGGTGTGACTGGAGAAAGGCCAGAGCAGGGCCCCCTAAAGTGCAGGTCCACACCAGAGACCCCATTTCAAAGAATAAGAATCCAAAGGGTTGTGACGCCTGTGTGCTTTACCTGCCTCCTGGGCTTCCTTACTTCCCTTTAGCCATCTGTCACTTAATCATTCTGGTCACTGATCTCTGAACCCTGGTCAGGGCCACTGGAGTCTGTGCCAAGGACATTGGATGCCTGCTTCCCGGGGCCTCTTATACAGTCAACCAGGATCTCCACCTCTGCCAAGCTCTCCATCCCAGCTGTCCAGCCTGGCCACTGGCTCTTGCTTCAGGGTTTCCAAGGCAGCAGGATAATTTTGAGTAGGAAGATAGACTGCCAGAGCATGAGAGGCTCCTGCCAGCGGGGTCAGCTGAAATTGGACAGGGGTGCTCTGGCTGTGGGTCCCAGTACGTGACTAGGCTGAGCTTACTACTCCAACTCATGCCACCCAGGATGCACCGTGAACCCTAAGGGCTCATGGTGAACTTGCTCCCCTGCCCATCCTGCCAGTGACTGCTTGGAAAAGCTTTGCCTTAGCTGGGTGTGGTGGCATGCACCTGTTGTCCAAGCACTGGGAGGCAAGAGGCTTGGGATTGCTTGAGTTTTTGGGTTTGAGACTACCCTGGCCAACATAGTGAAACCTGGTCTCAAAAAAGCAGCTGGGAGCTGTGGCA
>PVHY01018897.1:0-28386 GCA_004024945.1 Uropsilus gracilis | reverse complement strand
GACTCTGTCTGGACATTGGTGAGATGATCAGGACTGAGAGACTGAGGATTTTGGGGCAATCTGGGAAAGGACTTTGGACAATACTGAGAAAGGGTTTGGACAATGTTGAAGTATTCTGAGTCTTACATGTTTCTTTTGTAGTTAATAGGATAATTAGAAATCACTTTGTTAGAAATAAATTAGTCTGCACTGCACTGATAGTCTTACATTGTTTTGGTATTTTGGTTGAGAAGGCTGGGGATGGTGGTAAGAACCCACGAGTGAAAAGTTTAAACTGTGTTTTAAAGTTTTTCTTTTCTGCAGTTTTTGGAGCTGAAAGCAGAGAGCAGTTGGCTGGCTTTTGCATATCAATGGTAAAGGTGATCAGTGAAAATGCTAATGAAGAGTGTGTGGCCTGCTTTGTAGAGAGTAGCAGGCAGATAAGTGTATTCAGTTAAGGTTAAAGGTAATTGCAAAGGACCTGCTTGCAGCCTGCTTCGGAGAGAGAAGCAGGCCTGTATGTGTTAAAGTGAAGGCAAAAAGCCCTTCGTGGTCACCCTGTTTCAGTCTGGAGAGTGCTGTGCTTGGTAGCAGCTTTAGGGAGACCTGAACACAGAAAGAAGGAGAGCACATGCATGACCTGGCTCAAGACCAGTCAGCTCCCATGACCCATGAGCCCTCAGTGAAACAAGAGAATGCTGCTTATCATAGCTTCAGAGGAATATGAACACAAGTGCAAGAAGACTGAACCATTAATGAGCTGCTGAGAGATCACTGAGTTAGTGAGGATATCAAGGAAGAAATTAAAACTTACCTAGGAAGAGGCCAGGCACAGTGGTACACCTATGTAAGCGGCAGCCTAGGAAACCGTGGCTGGGGCCAGGGAACGCGGTTCAAGTCCCACCCAGGGCAACATAGGGAGACCTAGTTCCAAAAAAAATAGCTGGGTGTGGTGGTGCGTGCCTAGAATCCCAGCTACCTGGGAAGCTGAGGCTGGGGATTGCTTGAGTCTGTGGTTCCCCAGGCAATTTGAGTCTACGTTTCCAGGGACAAAAGTAGTGAGACCTAGTCTCCAAAAACAAACAAACAAAACTTACCTGGGGACAAATAACAAAGTTGACACAATATTTTAGAAAGTATGGAATTCAGCAAGAGCTGTATTAAGAGGAAGAAATCTCCCATCTTGAGGAACTAGAAAAAGAACCAAAAAAGTCCAAAAGCTAATAAAAGAAAGGAAATAATAAAAATTCAAACAGAAATAAATAGAAATTTAAAAAAATACAATCTAAAAAATTGAAACAAAAGTTGATTCTTCAAAAATAGATAAGATAGATAAATCTCTAGCAAGGTTCACACAAAAAAGAGAAAACTGAAATAATCAGGATCAAAAATGAAAAAGAAATTACAACAGACAGCAGAATTCCAAAGGATAGTTGGAAACTACTATGAACATTTATATACAAAAAAGTACAACAATATGGACAAAATGGACAAATTCTTAGAACTATGCAATCACCCAAAGCTGAACAAAGAAGAAATAGAGAATTTAAAAAAACCAATTATAAGCAATGAAATTGAAACAGTAGTCAAAACTCTCTAAAAACAAAAACTCAGCTGGCTGCAGTGACACGCAGCTTTAATCCCAGCCTAGGACAGGAGGCTGAGACTGGGAATCACTTGAATCCGCAGGTTTGAGACCCACCTGGGGCAACATAGCAAGACCTAGTAGTTTTGTTTTTTGGTTTTTTTTTTTTTTTTTTTTGAGACTAGGTCTCGCTATTTTTGCCCATGGAACCGCAGGCTCACCTTGCCCGGGGTACCACAGACTCAAGCAATCCCCAGCCTCAGCTTCCCAGGTAGGTGGGATTACAGGCGCGCACCACCATGCCCAGCTTTTTTTTTGGAACTAGATCTCGCTACAGACCCCAGGCGGGACTGGAACCGCGATCCCTAGGCCGGGCAGCTTCATAGGCTGAAGCTTACAGGCACAAGCCACGGTGCTGGGCTGCAAGACCTAGTCTTAAAAAATAGCTGGGCGTGGTGGTGCAGGCCTGTAATCCCAGCTACCTGGGGGGGAGGGTGAGGCTGGGGATTGCTTGAGTCTGGGGTATCCTGGGCTACATAGAGAGACTTAGCCTCAAATAAATAAATAAATAAAATAAAAAATAAATAAGCCGGGCATGGTGGTGCATGCCTGTAGGTGGCAGCCTAGGAAGCCATGGCTGGGGCCAGGGATTGCACATGGACACATAGCGAGATCTAGTACCAAATAAATAGCTGGGCATGGTGGCGCGCACCTGTAATCCCAGTTACCTGGGAAGCTGAGACTGGGGATTGCTTGAGTCTGTGGTACCCCGGGCAAGGTGAGCCTGCGGTTCCATGGGCAAAAATAGCGAGACCTAGTCTTAAAAAAAAAAAAAAAAAGAGGTGAGGAGACAGAAAACAAAGCCAAGGGTTTACGGTTTCTAAAGGTTGGAGGCTGGGCTGCAGGAAAAGGAGTATTCTGGCAAATTTCAAGTTCTGGACAGGAGGACACAGCTTCTCTCTGGTGGTATATGGATGGAAGGAGGAGGAGCGATACCATAGCCATTGTCTTTCACATCTTCATCTAATCTCCTGTTGGCATGTTCATCTCACCACTTCTGAATATTGGTTTCCTGGAATATTGGTTTCCTGGTAGGTTCTCTCCGAAAAATCTATCTGCTCACTATCAACCAGCATTGAGCTTCTCCAGCCACACCCATTCATCTCTCTCTCTTCACAATGATTGCTCCTGAAAAAGCACAGTTTGGGAAAACTGGCCTCTTCAGTTAGTAATTTAAGTCAAGGGGGTGTGGTGAATTAGGTTTCATCACCCTTTAAGATCAAGGATCCTAGTGCCAGGCACAGTGGCATGTGCCTGTAAGCTTCAGCCTATGAAGCGGTTGGAGCTAGGGATCGCGGTTCAAGTCCCGTTCAGGGCAACACAGCGAGACCCAGGGGGGTGTGGTGGTGCGTGACTGTAATCCCAGCTACCTGGGAAGCTGAGGCTGGGGATTGCTTGAGTCTGTGTTACCCCGGGCAACGTGATCCTGCAATCCTGCAGTTCCATGGGCAAAAAAAAAAAAAAAAAAAAAAAGATCAAGTATCCTAGGTCTCTTCTTCCCTTGAAGAGAGCTAGACAGGGGAATATGGAGAGCTTAGGGATGAAGTAGCGAGTTCAGGGGTTCACAACCCTCCAAAAAGGCCCTATACAATCATCAAAATGATCAGCAAACAAAAGCCCAAACTATTTCCAGACAGTGGTTCAGTCATCCTCCACTAAATCTTCTTTAGTTTGGGAGTCTGGACCAGTAGTTTGGGAGTCTGACCCCTATCTGTATCATCTTCATCAGTCTCTCTGGCTACTGTAAGTGCAGTGGCTCTGATCTTATACTTCCTCTGGGTGATAAAAGGAGGTCATCTCCCTCCAAGGAGTCCCATCACCCTGCTGGAAGTGGTGAAACATGGTCTGCAGCTGTTGGCTCACGTGGGACTGGCTCCTCCCTTCCACAAATATATCAAACTCATTGTCTACCAGACATTTAAAAAAATTAATCATACCAGTTTTCTATAATCTCTTTCAGAACATAGAAGTAGAGGGAATATTTCCTACATCACTCCACAAGGCCAACATTACTTGAATGTCAAAAGCAAAGACATTACAAGGAAAAAAGTTTATAGACTAATATCACTGAGGAACATAGGTGCAGAAATCCTTTTAAAAATTAGCAAATCAAGGATAGCAATATATAAAAACAAAATTCATCATAACCAAGTGGGTTTATTTCAGGTATGCAAAGCTGATTCAGCATTTAAAAATCAAGGAATATAACTCATCACATGAACAAGCTAAAGTAATACGAACTTATTAATAGATGCAGAAAAAGGCATTTGGCAAACTCAATCATCATAAACGCAGGTCCTATTTATGATTAAAAATTCAATAAATCATGAACTTCGCTAAGAAGTAGAGTAACTTCTCAATTTGTTAATGAATCTATAAAAAACCTACAGCTCATATCACACTTAATAGCAAGAAGTTCGAACTTTCCTGCTAAGATCAGAAACAAGGTTAGGATATTCACTCTTCACTACTATGCTTCATGTCAGCACGTATGCGGAAGTCCTAGCTAATGCAATAAGAACAGAAAAGGAACAAAAGTTATAGAGGTAAGGAAGAAAAAAATTAAAATTCTCGTTGTTAGCAGATGACAGGATTGTGTATGTACAAAATGAAGTTTTGACAAAGCTACTACAACTAAAAATTAATTCTAGCCTCTGATTGCAGGATAAGGTTAATTTTCAACAGTCAATTTTTTGAACAAGTAGAATTTGAAATTAAAAAGCAAAATACAATTTATATTAACATACATAAAAATACTTAGGGATATTATATAGATATGTAAACCACTGACAAGTTAATAAAAAAAATAGATACTTAAAGAGTAACAAAGGTAGCAAATAAAAGATATCAAATTGCCTATAAGACTTATGTAAAGCTAATAAATCTCTAATGAAATCACCTTTATCAGAAATTAACAATTCTAACACGAACAAAATCACGTAGGATGTATTTGAACTCAACAATGACATTATTCAGCTTGGTATAATTGACATCTACAGACTACTTCAAGAGCAAGAGTCAAATGTGTCAAAATCAAAGGACTGAATAAAAGAGAAATGCTTTGTGTTCATGAATAGGAAGAATCAACAGCGTCAGGATGTCAGTTCTTCTCAGATCAATTTTAGAGTCAATGCTATCCCAGTCAAAATTCCAACAATTTGTTCTTTGATGTGGACAAATGGATTCTTATATATATGATGTGAGGCAAAGGACCCAGAAGAGCAAACAAAATGCTGAAGGATAACAAAGTTTGAAAACTGATACTATACTCATTACAGACAATTAAGACAATGCGGTCCTGGCAAAAAATGAGACAAATAAGGAGAAGCTGAAGAAGTCTTGGAGCGGAGACTTGGAGGAGGCACAGAGAAAAACAAGTCCCACCTGCGTTTTAGTTCAGGACTTGCACCAGGAAGTTGGGGGACATGGAAGAAAAGACAGAGCTGAGCCATGTAGAGATGCTTGGAAGAGATGTGGGAGCTGAATTTGTGTTGAACCAAGAAGGAAACCTGCCACTTTGCTTGCAAGGTTCCTAAGAAAATAAAGAAAAAAAAATTTTTTTTGAGACTAGGTCTCGCTATTTTTGCCTGTGGAACCACAGGCCAGTACCACAGGCCTGGGGTACTAAGGACTCAAGCAATCCCCAACCTCAGCTTCCCAGGTAGCTGGGATTACAGGCACGCGCCACCATACCAAGCTATTATTTTTGGAACTAGGTCTTGCTGTGTTGCCCCGGGCAGGACTCGAACCGTGATCCCTAGCTCCAGCCACTTCATGGACTGACATTTACATGCACCGCCACCATACCAGGCTGAAAGTGAGGACATTTGACTCCATTGGCAGGAATGGAAAACCCTGGAGAGAAAAAGCCTTGGGAACCTCAAGAAGAAGAAATCCCAGGTGGAGTCTATGTTAAGGTTGTGACCTTGATCCTGAAGCCCTCATAGACTGGCTGTTAAGAGCTCACTCTACTCCCATATGGAGCATTCCAACAAAGCCAAAAAAATTCTGCTTGTTTATTTGGCCATGTGAGATTATACAAAAAATAGGTAAAATGTATTGGAAAGATATAGTTCGCAAAAACATTTTGCTGTCTTATTGGATAGAGTTGGGATCAAGATGGAGAGAAGGTGATTTTAAAAGAAGAGAACCATTTTTAAGATTTGTTTTCTTTGTGGGATTTTCTGATATTCTATTTGCCATTTGATTTGACTAATGCCTCCAAGTGTTTTCTTTTTGGCTTGGACTGATCAACTATTTTTCAGAAAAGAAGACTTTGACAAACTGAAACTCTGATAAAGAATACCTCTTCAGACTCAACCCCAATATCATTCCTACCATAAATACGGTGGTAAAAATGAAAGGGAAAAAAAAAAACGGGGATGAGAGGAATAGTGACAGAGAGTAATATCCATAAAAGGAGAGAGGAGATCCAGTTTCCCTGCCCCACCTAGGAAATGCTAGAGCTGAATGGGGAGAAGAATCTGAAGTTTTGGAGAGGAGACTTGTTGGAGGTAAATGGAACAGAGAAACATGCAAATAAGTCCCAATTGCTTCTCAGTTTTGAACTTGCACCAGGGACTTGAAGGACATGGTATGAGAAAGATGGAGTTAAGACCTGTATAGACACTTAGAAGACACGCTGGAAGAGACAAGAGAGATTCATGGGGAGCCTGATAATGGTAGCTGCTACTCTGATTTTGTTCATCTGAAATTTGCATGGACACTTCTGTCCTTTTCCTATGAGTCACTGCCAGAAGTTGCCTTAGACTTGTGGCAGAGGCCCTACTTGGGCCAACCCTGTTTGGTTGGGCATTTACCCACAGGGGTTGGGTAACTTTAGGTGTTTTACTGGAAAACTATCATTCTCTACACAGAGTAGCCTATTAAAGATCTTTCATGCTAAAAATAAAATAGATAAGCGGAACAGAACAGAGTCCAGAATAGAAGCTCGTAAATATAGAGCAACTGATTTGACAGGGACAAAAGCAGTATAATAGAGCAAAAATTCCTTCCTCAACAGAGCCGTGAACAGTGGCGCATGCCTGTAAACAGTGGCGCGTGCCTATGGCGTTGAGGCTGTGACTGGGGATTGCGGTTCAAGTTCCTCCTGGAGCAACATAGCAAGACCTAGTTTCAAAAAAAAAAAATAGCTAGAGTGGCTCATGCCTGTAAGCTTCAGCCTATGAAGCAGCTGGGGCTAGGGATCGCAGTTCGAATCCTGCCTGACTAGAGAGATCTAGTTCCCAAATAACAGCTGGGTATGGTGGCGCGCGCCTGTAATCCCAGCTACCTGGGAAGCTGAGGCTGGGGATTGCTTGAGTCTGTGGTACCCTGGGCAACGAGAGCCTGTGGTTACACGGGCAAAAATAGCGAGACTTAGTCTCAAAAAAAAAAAAAAAAAAAAAAAAAAGCTGGGCGTGGTGGCGCACGCCTATAATCCCAGCTACCTGGGAAGTTGAGGCTGGGGATTGTTTCAGTTCGTGGTACCACAGGCAATGTGAGCCTGCAGTTCCACAGAAAAATAGCGAGACCTAGCTGTCTCGAAAAAAAATTTCTTTCTCAACAAATGGTTTGTTTTTGTTTTGTTTTGTTTTGAGGCTAGGTCTCTCTATGTTGCCCAGGGACTCTAGATGCCCGAGGTACCCCAGACTCAAGTGATCCCCAACCTTAGCCTCCCAGGTAGCTGGGATTATAGGTTCGCACCACTACGCCCAGCTATTTTTTTGAGACTAGGTCTCGCTATGTTGCCCCGAACAGGTCTCAAATCCATGGACTCAAGCAATTCCCCTTCTCAGCTTCGCGTCCTGGGCTTGGAATTAAAGCCGTGTGCCACCGCAGCCGGCTAACAAATGGTGTTCTAACAAGCCGGGCATGGTGGTGCATTGTAAACGGCAGCCTAAGAAGTCACGGCTGGGGCCAGGGATAGCGGTTTGAGTCCTGCGTGAGCCTGCGGTTCCATGGGCAAAAATAGTGAGACCTAGTCTCAAAAAAAAAAAAAAAAAAAAAAAAAAAAAAAAAAAAAAAAAAAAAGTGTTGTAACAACTGAACATTCACATGCAGAAAAACTTATCTAGTCAGACTTTACACACTTTATAAAAACTCAAAGAGGATCACAGACCTAAATGTAAAAGGAAAAAACTACCTAGAATAATTGGAGACAAATTAGATGATTTTTGGGTTTGTGATAACTTTTTACCTATGACACACTTTCAGTTTTTGAAAGAATTTATAAAATAAACTTCTTTAATGTTAATAAATTCTGCTTGCAAAGACAGTCAAGAACATAATATCGCCTGTGAGTTTATGAAAAGGTGCTGAACATCAAATGTCATCAGGGAAATGTAAACTAAACAAAAATGAGCGACTAATGTATTCACATAGAATGACCAAAATCTGAAAGCTGAAGCAACCAAATGCTCAGAAGGAGGTGGAACTGTAGAAACTCTCATCATTGTTGGTGTGAATGCAAAATGGTCCAGCTGCTTTGAAAGACAGTGTCATCGTTTCTTACCAGATGATCCAGCAATCACACATTTCCGTATTTACTCAATGGAGCTGAAAACTCATTTTCATACAGAAACCTGCACATAGATGTTTAGAGTAGCTTTTCTCATAATTGTTAAAATGGAAAATAACCAGATGTCCTTCAGTAGGTGACTGGATAAACATTATTGAGCACTAAAAAATAATGCACTATCAAGTTAGACATGGAAGAACTTAAATACTTATTGCTGTGTTAAAGGAGATAATCAGAAAATAGTGAATATCATATTATTTCAACTATATCATTTTCTGGAAAAGGCAAAGCTATGGAAACTATAAAAGTACCTGTGGTTGTTAGGAGTTAGATGTGGAGAAGCTTAAATAGCCTGAACACAGAGACATTTTAGGACAATGAAAAAACTCTCTATGACATTACAATGGTGGGTACATGACATAATTTTTTCAGACTCATAGAATGTACAAGAGTGAACCCTAATTTAAATTCTGGACTCTGGGTGATTATAATGTGTAAATATTACATCTGTTGACAAATGTAGCACTCTAGTGTGAGGTGTTCATAATACAAGTTGCTGTGCATGTATGTAATGGAAGAGGGTATATGTGGGAGATCTCTGTACTTTTCTCTTAATTTTGTTGTGAACCTTAGAGTGCTCTAAAAAATAACGTCTAAAAAGTGGTAATAATATTACCTATCTTAAAAGATTGTTATGAATATTAATGAATTAATACTTACAATGCAATTAGAATAATGCCTGGTTGGTTGGTTGGTTTTGGTTTGTCATAACCTGGTGCTACTAGGTAGAAGCCAGAGATACTGCTCAATATACCTCACAAAAATAATTATTTATGCTAAAATGTTAGTAGTGGCGAGATTTAGAAAATTTGTTCTAATATTTCTGAGGCATCCTAGTGTGGATGGCCTTCCCTAGGGGATGAAAGTAGTTGAAGAAATGAAAATTTAGACTTGTGTTTTCCAACATACTAATGTGAAGGGTCCTAAGAAAAACAGACTGGAGAGTGCCCAATCAGGTCTAAGAAGACAAGAAAGTAGAATGGTACAGAACACAGATGGGAGGAGGGAAGTGGTCAATAATAATAAAAATTCAGTGTCAGAATATTTTTCATACAATACATTAACTTAATTTACACATAATATTTAATATTAACTTAATAGGCACATGT
Organism: Uropsilus gracilis; assembly: GCA_004024945.1. Classification (NCBI taxonomy): domain Eukaryota; kingdom Metazoa; phylum Chordata; class Mammalia; order Eulipotyphla; family Talpidae; genus Uropsilus; species Uropsilus gracilis. The sequence goes on along the minus strand of PVHY01018897.1, from coordinate 19,073 downwards.
CTGTAAAAATAGGTATTATTTCCATATTATATATTATGAAACTCAGGCGCAGAGCTACAACTTAAAATGTTGCTGTGCTTTGACTGGAAAACTGAAGGTTGTAACCTACTGTGTGTGATAAGAGAGGTTTCAGAGAAATGACAGGGGTAAACATATGCTTAGTGTGACTTAAGGAGAAATCAAGTAATGAGAAACTGGAGACCTCTTGGTAATAACTGCTTTCTTTCCTTCCTTTTGAGAGTAAAAAAATAATAGCTAAAGGACATGTGACTTAGGAAGGTTTTTTTCATTTTCTTTTCTTTTTGCTTTTTAATGATGAAGATTATATTAGCTTTTGTTTTGCAGATATGAACAGCTCAGTACATATCAAAAACTATTGATCTCTTAGGAAGATGATTAGATAACTTCAGGAACAAAATACAGTCATGGAAAAAAGAAATTCTCTGTGAGTTGGACTTACAGGGAATCATTGGCAATTAATTTTTTTTTTTGTTTTTTGAGATTAGGTCTGCTATTTTTTGCCCGTGGGACCGCAGGCTCTCATTGCCCGGGGTATCACAGACTCAAGCAATTCCCAGCCTCAGCTTCCCAGGTAGCTGGGATTACAGGCATGCACCACTATGCCCAGCTATTTTTTTTGGAACTAGGTCTCACTACGTGGCCCAGGTGGGGTCTCGAACCGCGATCCCTAGCCCCTGCCGCTTCATAGGCTGAAGCTTACAAGCACGAGCCACCGTGCCCGGCTCATTGACAATTAATTTTAACTGCCTTATTATGTTACCTTATTATGTTAGCAGATTTGATGCTATAGAATGAGGTTATTGTTTTTGTTTCAGTGAAATAAATAAAAATAAGAATATTATTATTGTTGAGTGACAATGAAATAAAGGAGTGAGCTGACAAAAATTAAAAAGAGTATCCATTGTGAGTGAGATGGGGAGGGTTGTGGTCTGAGGAGAGTGAAAATGTCATGGAATTCTATAGAAAATTGACAGAAATAACTAGGAGCTATGGTTCTGTTTGATATTCTGGTAATACATTAAAAGATTGGTTAGAAAGTTATTACAGTGTAGAAAGGGGCCACGAAGAGGAATAACATAGGTAGGGAGAAGGAGTATTTAGCATGAGCTTTTTGGAGTTGAGGATTTTGTCAAATGACAGAAGAGAAAGTCTTTAAATTGCAAGAAATCCAGGAGATATGTATATCATTCTCAAGTCCAGGGATAACCTATCATGTAAGAAAAAAGCATACACTTCTAGAGAGGGTTGTAAGAGAAGCACATCTCAGAGGAAAACCACGTTCCAGTTAAAGTGGAAAGGGATTTTCAGAGAGAAAGAAAAAACAAAACAAAACAAAACTAGCCAAGTAAGGCTAGAGATAAAGCCTGCGACAGTTTCTAAGCACACAATAGAAGAATTGGGAACAATAGTGGGGGGTGAGGTGGGTAAATTTCACAGAGCTGAAAGGGCTTTAGGGTTTAGGCAATTAGAATTTGGAAGGTAATTGAGGTTAACAAGGATTAATTCTGGGATGTGCTATTTTTATTTTTGGTTTGTTTAAACTTTTAAAAATTATAATTTGAATAAATTTTGATCATTTAGTGCTGTTCTACCTTATGAGTTTTAACAAATTACATACAATTGTGCAGTTACCACTATGATAAAAATATATTCTATCATTCCAAAAATGTCCCTAGTCTCCACCACTAGTCTGTATTCTTTAAGTGCAGTTTTGCTTCTTCCAGGTTATAGTAGCCTTTTGAGTCAAATTGTTGTGGCAGAGTTTAATTCCTTTTTATTGCTGAGTAAATTCTATTTTAAGAATATACCGCTCTTATAGACACCTGGATGCACCTAGAAGAAATCATTCTAGCAGAAACGAGCCAGATAGAAAGGGACAGAAACCAAATGGTTTCACTACTGTATGGTCAACCAAATGAAACTACAAAAGTGGAGAGTAGGGACCAGCTGGAGCGGGCGGGGAGGGGAGGTGGTGGGTGACCCCCAGGGACTGAAATGATGTGAAATATATATATATAAATAAATAATTAATTAAAAAAAAGAATATTCCGCTCTTTATCCATTCCCGAGATGAACATGTGTGTGTGTGTGTGAGGTGTCTTTTTTCAGGTTTATTGATTACAAATAAAGTCCCTATAAATATTTGCATACAGGTTTTTGTTTGACCGCGGTTTTATTTGACTTGGATGTAAGTGCAGGTTTAACGACATGAGAAATTGCTAAATTTTTTTTGCGTGTGAATTCACTTTATTTTGACACTCACTTGCAAGGAATATGGGCAGAATTGAGTAACTTGGTAGACACGCTATAACTTGCAAATCTTAAAATATTTGCAATTTGAACCGTTACTAACAACGTTTGTTGGCCCTTATCAAAAACTGGTCCCCAGGAATTTGTCGCCAGGTACTACTACTTTCATAAGCAATTTCATGGCGTCCTTTTCTGCGGTCAACAGAACACTCATTTTATAGAATTGGTTATTTCATTAAGGAAATATAATAAACTCCTTGCTCTTGAAACGAGTAGAAATAAATGCTTTTATTGTTTCGTTACTGGTATCTTGACCAAAAAATGTCACGTATAAAATCTGCAAATTCAACAATATAAGAAAGAGGCCGGGCACGGTGGCTCGTGCTTGTAAGCTTCAGCCTATGAAGCGGCCGGGGCTAGGGATCGCGGTTCGAGTCCCACCTGGGGCCCATAGCGAGACCTAGTCCCCCCCAAAAAAATAGCTGGGCGTGGTGGCGTGCGCCTGTCATCCCAGCTACCTGGGAAGCTGAGGCTGGACATTGCTTGCGTCTGTGGTACCCCGGGCAACGAGAGCCTGGGGTTCCACAGGCAAAAATAGCAAGACCTAGTCTCAAAAAAATATATATATATATATAAGAAAAATATATTATCAATAAAAAATTCTGCAAAATTCCATTTTTTCCGTAGTCATTGAAAATTGAGATAATTAAGTGTATAGATTTTACACCAAATCATTGACTTTTCACACACTGCTACATACATCACAGTTGTCTTCATAAACAAAATCAACGGTCTCTGTTTTAGGTTCAGATACTTCCCAAGAGGAAGATCCGACAGTAACGCTTGCTATGTTATGCGCACGCGCAAAATGGGGGGTTTTAGTGCCAAGAATGCGCACGCGCGTCGGTCCTGGCCCGTGCCTTTCCAAAGGGGCGGGGCTTGAAGGCGGCTTCTCCGCGTCTAACTGCGGCTAGCGGCGGCGCCATTTTGAACCTGCAGCCGCTGCGGGTGAGGCTGGTCTGGGGGCGCTGCTGGCTGGGTTACCTAGTTGTCTTCTCTACTGTTTGTTTTTTTTTTCTTTCCAGAGGTGTAGCTAGAGATAGAAGCTTAGGGTACCATTGGTTATCGAGGCGAATTCGGTAAGATGATGCTGAGAGGAAACCTGAAGCAAGTACGCATTGAGAAAAACCCGGCCCGCCTTCGCGCTCTTGAGTCCGCGGTGGGCGACAGCGAGCCAGCGGGCGCCATGGCGCTCGCGCTGGCTGGAGAGTCTGCGTCCTCCGCCCCCGCGCCCCCCGAGGACCACCCGGACGAGGAGATGGGCTTTACGATAGACATCAAGAGCTTCCTCAAGCCGGGTGAGAAGACGTACACGCAGCGCTGCCGCCTCTTTGTGGGAAACCTGCCCACGGACATCACCGAGGAGGACTTCAAGAGGCTCTTCGAGCGCTACGGCGAACCCAGCGAGGTCTTCATCAACCGGGACCGCGGCTTCGGTTTTATCCGCTTGGTGAGCGCGGGGCCCTGGCTGTGGGGAGAGAAGCGCCGGTACGGGGCCGCCTCTTTGGCTTGAGGGTCGCTGCGCTGGGAAGGGTCGGAGCGCGCGGTCGCGTTTGGGGGACGTCTTCCGGTCGTGTGGTGAGGGAAGCTTAGTACTACGAATTTAAGACGGAAATGCTGGTCTTATCAGAAATTCAGCTGATTGCGGGGTCCACCCTGCTTGTCCGCTGACAGTTCTCGGGATCGCTTCGGTGGCTTAGTGCAGACGCGCGTGTTTCGCGTGAACCGCGGCCTTTCTCGCCGCCGCTCTGCAGCTCAGCTCTGCAGTTGGGGGCGGCGTAAAAATGGTGTGTGCTTGGTATGATGTGTTTTCCGCCTCCTAGACGCGCTTCTGGAGGCTTCCTCGTCCTTTTGGAGGGAAGGATAAATTACCGACTATCACATTTTACTTATTCATTTTAATACTAGAATAGTACTTATTTTGCCTCCTTTCAATCCAGATGTTTTCCAGTAACATGCAAACCTTGTGCTGCCTTTGTTTTTAAAACAACTTAAAGTTAGCATTTACAATGAAGGACAAAACACCTGCTTTGTTAGGCTTTCCTGTGTGCGTTATGGGGAATGTCAGCATCAGCAGTTAGTTACAGCGTTACTCTGAGTCTTGTTTAGATGATGGTTTCTTTAAAACCAAGAAACTAGTCTTCGAAGGGGAATTATTTTTATAAAACAGGGTTTTTTAATGTGTTTTTCTGCAACCGTTGTTGCAGATTGTAGAAGCTTTTATTGGAATTTTAGCTTTCAAAATTGGATTTCCTGTGTGTGTGAACAAGGCAGAATTTTAATATTAAGTAAACAAAACTGATTGTAATTAAATGACTGTTTTAGGGAGACTTTCAACATCTGAATGGCTTCAAGAAAAGAGTAAATCTTTATTGATTAATGAGATGCAAATTTTATTAAAACGCCTCATAAGTCAGTGCATTTTGAGCATTATAAGTACATATAACTATTTTTTGGTGCATCAGAGCAACAGCCTGTCACTTGGTAAAATTTTTAACTTAAGTCAAAAAGTCACCTTAGAGGAAGGTAGATTTCTATATAACTTCTAGTACATTTTCTAAAAAGAGGCTATACACTGTACCATTTTCATCATCTTTGGCATCTGGAACTGCCTTGATTTATTGTGAAGTTGACTTAACTGGGGGAAGAATAGTTAGATTGCATGTCCCTCTGGTTTTAGAAGACTTAATATTTAAGAAGACAGTAAGCATTTTATTTATTGACAAGGAAAAAAATCCTTTTCCCTGGTGGTTCCCCCCCCCCAATCTTCAAAGCTACTCATAACAGTTTCTTATTCCTTTCGTGTGCTGTTACTGCTGTCTAGTGGACTGCTTTTGTGGAAATAACTGTGTATCTGTGTCCCAAATAGTAGGCACTAGCTCTACAGTGACTATTTGACTCAGAAATAACTGACTAATATGGTTTAGGGTTGAGTTAAAAAAATTTTTTTTATTTGAAATTTAGTCACCTGTGACTAAAAGCTACTATAGTGAACAGCACAGCTTGTTGCTTTTCTATTTTAAAAACAAATCTGGCATTATGAAATGGAAGGGTGAGAGGAATGACTGGTTGTGTTCGCTCCTTTCATAATAAACTCCTCCAAACCTCGTACTAAATCTGTGTGGAAAGGTTAAGTTTGTTAGTCAGAAATTAAAATTTATCTTTTAAAATTTTCCTTTATGGGTAACTTTACAGTTTAATATGAGCTGTGACTAACAAGTAAATTTAAAAGCTTTAATTGTTAAGTATTTTTTCTGCTTAGGAAAATCATATCGTGTCTTACTAGACTTGAATATAAGTAATGGTGTAGTGATTTGTTCGTAGTGGGTGTGGTAACTCCAGTATATAGTGTTGTAATTTTATCTGATTTATGCTTTTAGGATGTTTTTTTTCTTTTTGAGACTAGGTTTTGCTATTTTTGCCCATGGAACCGCAGGCTCATGTTGCCTGGGTTACCATGGACTCAAGCAATCCCCAGCCTCAGCTTCCCAGGTAGCAGGATTACAGGCACGCTCCACCATGCCCAGCTATTTTTTGGGAGTAGGTTTTGTTGTGTTGCCCCGAGCGGGACTGTAACCATGATTCCTAGCCTCAGCCACTTCATAGGCTAAAGTTTACAGGCACGAGCCACCATGCCTGGCTAGAAATATTTTTTACTTAAGTAATCTTCAAGCGCAAATAAATTTTCTTAAAGTAGTACTTTTACTTTTCCAGTTAATGGATGAGGTGAGACGATTTTTTAAATGGTATAGAGTCAGAATTGCTCTTGTCTCTTATTGTGAAACAAATTTAAGTGGAATTTCCCTGTGAGATCCTAATCCAGATTGTGAGTCCATGGCACTTGAGAGGTGAAATAGACTGTGCTTTGGACATGTTTGTGAAATTTTAGACCCAAATGCTTTTGTTAAATTTTGAATGTTTTCTGCTGATTTAGAGCGGATAAATTGGAAAATTGTGCTATTTAAAGCTGGTTTAATGTAGCTAAAACTGGTGTTAGCTTGGTTTCTGCTTCTATTGTTCTACCCAGTCTGTCCAACAACTTCAGACTTCTTCCTTGGTGTAAGCATAAATTCACAAGATTATATTCCTTTTGTATTCATGCCAGCAGTGTGACCTTATACCTCAGAAATTGTTGTATTCACACCCCAGACCACCTAAAAGAAGAAACTTTAACATTGGAACCCAGCGTTCTGATTTTCAAGCAACCCTCATTTGCTAAGGTTATTGCTAAAATTGGAACAACTGTTCTAACTAAATTAAACTAAATTAATTTACTTTTATTTACTCATTAAGAGACTAAGCCTCTAATGTGCTTTTTATTTTTAACTAAGAATGATACATACTTTTTTTTTTTTTTTGAGACCTAGGTCTCTTGCTATTGATTGATTGAAAGTAGGTCTCACTATTTTTGCCCGGGAAACCAACCGCAGGCTCATGTTGCCTGGCGTACCACGGATACAAGCCTTAGCGTCCCAGGTAGCTGGGTTACAGGCACATGCCACCACGCCCAGCTATTTTTCTGTAACTGGGTCTGTAACTGAGTCCCAGGTGGGACTCCAATCACGATCCCCAGTCCCAGCTGTCCTCCGTAGGCTGGGGCTTACAGGCACATGCCACCGTGCTCAACTTAGAAAAGATGCTTTTACAGAATGTTCAAGTAATGGCAGAAACATTGCAGAAAGTACTCTGAACTTGCATATATTTTTAAAGTTATCTTTTATTTCAGAAGGATTCTCTTAGTTATAACTTTAGTCTATCAAAAGATCTTCCCTCCTCTTATACTTTCTAAACATGAGTACCGTTAATCTTTTTCCAAAATATGATCTGATCATATTTTATAACTATAGTGGTTTGCGTTTTTCACTTTAGTATGTTTTCATATCAGGTTCTGTATAATGTCATATTTCACAGCCTGAAGTTAAGAGTTTATTAAACAACTTTCATTTGATTGATTTGAAGGCATTTCCCATTTCACATCCCTGGATTTCCTTTTCCTTATTAACTTAGTTCTGATGCAAGGGGAGTTTTAACCAATTAGCAAACAATGAAAGAAAAGCTGCACTGTAGACAGAGCATTTGGAAAGTGTTCAATGAAAATCATTAGACCCTAGTTTGAGCAGTTTCTACCTTGGGCTACTCACACTCTTTTAATTGCTTTCAGTTTGAAACTTAGTTTTATTCATTTGTGTGCCCAATAATGCAGACATACCACTTGGAAGGGAGGATTATGGTGTATTGGGAAGACATTGTGAAATGTGTATAGATATCAGCATTTGTGTTGTGACTTTGGGCAAGTTATTCAACTTCTCCAGGACATTTTCCCTATGCCTGAAGTAGAGATTGTAACAAAATCCACCTCATGAGATTGGTACTTAGGAAAATGAAAGAAAATGCATATATTAACGAATGGCTGGCATATAGTAAGTTCTTGGTAACACAGTTGTTTGTTTGTTTGTTTGTTTGTTTATTTAGAGATTAGGTCTTGCTATTTTTGCCCGTGGAACTGCAGGCTCTCGTTGCCCGGGGTACCACAGACTCAAGCAATCCCCAGCCTCAGCTTCGCAGGTAGCTGAGATTACAGGTGCAGCCACCACACCCAGCTATATTTTTTTGGAACTATGATGCCCCGGGTGGGACTCCTAGCTGCTGCTTACAGGCTTGTGCCTCCATGCCTGGCTCTGTATTATTACCATTGATTATTCTGAAGTATGAAGTCAAAGCTTTGGTTTTGTGTCACATGCATAATTTTTACTGATTTTTAAATTTTAATTAAAGTGTAGAGATACCTCTGTACAGCAGTGCTTCTCAAATAAGGGCATTTTGCTTTCCTGAGCACTTTGATCATATCTGGAGGCAATTTTGATTGTCAAACATGTGGGACTTTCCTACTGGCTTATAAACTACAGCACACAGGACTCCCAGAACTAGTTTACTCCTATCAATAGTGCTGTTAACAAGGCCGGGAACAGTGGCACGTGCCTTCAGTCACAGCCTATAAGTGCTCGCTTCGGCAGCACATATATTAAAAAAAAAAAAAACACAAAAAACCTATGAGTGAGGCAGGGACTAGGAATTGCTTGAGTCCTAGGGTTTGAGACCCGCCTGGGGCAACATAGGGAGACCTAATCCCCCCAAATAGCTGGGCTTGGTCGCACGTGCCTGTAATCCCAGCTACTTGGGAAGCTGAGGCTGGGGATTGCTTGAGTCCGTTGTAACGCGGGCTATGTGAGCCTGCGGTTCCCTGGACAAAATAGCAAGACCTGTCCTCAAAAAAAAAAAAGTGCTGTTAACAAACCATAATTTAGAACTCTTTAAAACCATGAAGAGGGGCTTGGCATAGTGGCGCATGCCTGTGGTGCTGCTGGGGCCAGGGGTTGCTGTTCGAGTCCTACCTGGGGCAAGTAGTGAGACCTAGTTTCAAAAAAATATAGCTGGGCGTGGTAGCGCGCACCTGTCATCCCAGCTACCTGGGAAGCTGAGGCTGGGGATTGCTTGAGTCTGTGGTACCCCGGGCAACGTGAGCCTGCAGTACCACAGGCAAAAAATAGCAAGACTTAGTCTCAATCAATTAGTCAATCAATCAATAAAACCATGAAGAGTATAAGCTTTGCAAAAGGATTGACATTGAGCATTTCTGACAATGTAAACATTTTATTTGGCTAAAGTATTAAAAATTTATTGCCAACAGTAAAAACATTGCTTGATTTAACAAAAATTCAGATTTCTTGCTTTTCCTGAAAATATGTGACATTGTAACATCTGACTGAATCTGAACAAAAGATAACCTTTAGAAATAGTGTAGGTCTTATAAAGTCCTGGTCAAGCTGTATTTGTCCCTGTACTCCCAAGCATTTTCTTATCTAGATTCTGTAGTTAGATATTGCTATCTCGCTATCTCTCTCTCTCTTTCTCTCTCTCTCTCTCCCTCCCTCGCTCCCTCCCTCCCTCCCTCTCCTCTCTCTTTCTCTCTCTCTCTCTCTCTCTCTCCTCCCACATACCTGTTCATTGCAATTCATCAGTCCATTGCTAACATTCTGACATTCTTGCAGTAACTAGTGTGCACTCTTTTTAGGTTATTTGTAATCTATGTACATATTAAAAGTATACTGACTGGTGATTTCTGACAAATGTGTACATCTGTTTAACTCAGTGAAAATACAGAATATTAGCCGGGTGTGGTGGCGAGTGCCTATAATCCAAGGGCTGAGAGGCAAGAGGACAGGGATTGCTTGAGGTGGCGAGTTCGAGAGTACATCGTGCAACATAACGAGACCTGTTTCTTGAAAAAGCAGCCGGGCATGATTGTGGGTGCCTGTAATCCCAGCTACCTGGAAGGCTGAGGATCACTTGAGTCCGCAAGATCGAGACTACTCCGGGTAATAAAGCAAGACCTAGTCTTAACTATCTATATGTATATATATATAGGGGGGGAGAGGGAGAGAATTATTGTCACCCATGAAACTTTCTCAAATCCCTTCCCATTCCCTGTCACACTGAGCAGTATTTTAATTCACGATTCCTTTCCTAAAGTTTGTCACAACTTTGTTGGGTTGCATGATCTATTACTTACAAAGTATACATTCTTAGATAGTCATTAAATATTAAATATTTTATGGTACATATTAAATGTAATAAAATGAACATTGAGTAAAATTTGTTAAGGTCAATTTCATTTGTCTTTGTAAAATTAGCTCTTTAGGTATTTACATAAGTACATTTTAAACTGTTGTAAATGTTAAGAATTGAATCAAGAATTGTGACCTTAAGGTATTTTTCATAAGAGTATATTTATATTATTCTTATAATACATAACATAGCCTCTTCCTGGAGAAGACCCCTACAACACAAGGAAAAACAGCATAACTCTGTTTATCAGTTTGTTTTAAATGCTTCTTGTACCAACTTTAAATTTCTTCAAGAAGGAAGTTCTTGTGGTTTTAGCAATGAACATGTTTTCTTGTTTACAGTGGGTTCTTTATATAATTTTAGAGCCAATAGATGTGTGCTGCTTTCCATATAATGGTGAAGAATGTGTAGCTCGTGAAAATATTACAGAAGTGGTTCAAAAATCTGCTAGTTTTACAGATAATATAAAAAAGAAATGGGAATAAAAGGGTTTTGTCCTGTAGTGGAGGGATGAGAAGTTTCTACGAAGAATAAACATCAGAGACATGAAGTGTATAGAGAATTGCTCTGTTTTCAGTAGTAGTTTTTAGTTAAACTGGTATTTGATCTCTAAATGTAATGAAGTATTTTAATAGGTTAGACATTATAAGAAAATGCTATTTTAAATACTTAATAGTTGGTAATTCGTTTATAAGTGAGTAGCTTCATGATGACTTTTTGTTTGTTTTTTGTTTTTTGTTTTTGAGGCTAGGTCTTGCTATGTTGCCCGGGATACCATGGATTCAGCTGATCCCCAGCCTCAGCCTCCCAGGTAGCTGGGATTACAGGCGTACACCACCACGCCCAGCTATTATTTTGGGATAGATCTCACTATGTTGCCCTGGGCAGGTCTTGAACCCACGGACTCAAGTGATTCCTAGTCTCAGCCTCCCTCCATAGGCTGGGATTAAAGGCACATACCACCTTGCCTGGCTTCATGATGACTTTTTTTTTTTTGAGACTAGGTCTCGTTATTTTTGCCCGTGGAACTGCATGCTCTCATTGCCCGGGGTATCACAGGCTCAAGCAATTCCCAGCCTCCGCTTCCCAGGTACTTGGGATTACAGGCGCTCACCACCATGCCCAGCTATTTTTTTGGAACTAGGTCTCACTACGGGCCCCACGCAGGACTTGAACTGCGATCCCTAGCCCCGGCCGCTTCATAGGCTGAAGCTTACAGGCACGAGCCACTGTGCCCGGCCATGATGACTTTTTAACAGGTCACTTGCTTAGGACTTTCAATTTAAAATGCTTGAACATATTTATCACTGAATAACTAAGTAATAAATACATGGGGTTAAAAAAGATCTACAAAGAACACAAAAATATACAGCTCAATCAAAAAATCAGCAGAAAGCTAGACACTTCTCTGAAGACTTCAGATGGCCAAAGGTAAAGACTGCTCATCAGCACTTCTCAGAGAAATGTAAATTGAAACCTTGATGATACCAAATACATGCGAATAGCCAATATCAAAAAGACTAGAAGGCTGGGCATGGTGGCGGCATGCCTGTGAGCAGCAGCCTAGGAAGCCGCAACTGGGGCCAGGGATTGCGGTTTGAGTCCTAGTTCCAAAATAATACAGCTGGGTATAGGGGCATGCGCCTGTAATCTCAGCTACCTGGGAAGCTGAGACTGGGGATTGCTTGAGTCTGTGGTACCCCAGGCAACGTGAGCCTGTGGTTCCATAGGCAAAAGTAGCGAGACCTAATCTCAAAAAAAAAAAAAAAAATATTGAAAGACATAATAACAAAATAACCCTATTAGCCATTTACTAAAGTTAACCAACTTTCTCCCTAGAGGAAAGGGAGGCACTATTTCAAATGTTTGTGTTGCTTTTTTAAATAGTAAAAAGCACTGATTTAATTGTGTATCTTTTGACATTTATATTTTCTTCTGAAAGGAATCCAGGACACTGGCTGAAATTGCAAAAGCAGAGTTGGATGGAACCATTTTGAAGAGTAGACCTCTCCGAATTCGTTTTGCTACACATGGAGCCGCCTTAACTGTCAAGAATCTTTCACCAGTTGTTTCGAATGAGCTTCTGGAGCAAGCATTTTCTCAGTTTGGTCCTGTAGAGAAAGCTGTTGTGGTTGTGGATGATCGCGGTAGAGCCACAGGAAAAGGTTTTGTAGAATTTGCAGCAAAACCTCCTGCAAGAAAAGCTCTGGAAAGATGTGGTGATGGGGCATTCTTGCTAACAACGTAAGTTTTAAATATCTTGTTATTTTCCTGTCAATTTACATATGGGCTCTATTCTGCAACACTGACTTTTTTTGTAGTTCATGTTGTTGGTATATGGTAAGTAGGTGTAGAGTAAATACTCAGTTAATACATATAAGGAATTTTTGTGTACCTTTAGGAATAAGTCATATTTTCAAACTTAAGTATTGAATTTATTCTTGAACTTTAGGAATGTTTCTTTGATTTTCATTCAGCTTACTGAACATATGTTATTTGTAAAGGATAATTTTGTATTGAATGACATTTTTAATCAACTCTATTATGGTGCAATTTACATTAAAATACACCCAATTTTAAATACATAGATGTGTTAATTTTTGTGAGCTTTACTGAATATACTTATCTAGCCTTTCATTATAGTCAGTATAGACAACATTTACATTATTTTCAACTAAAGTCCCAAAGTTATTCCCCATCCCTTATATTTTATGCACTCTCTGTGTCTGGTTTGTCTTGCATAACGTTGGAGAGTCCATCTAATCACTATTGTGTGACATTTAATGCCCTTTTCATATGGATTTAACCAGTTTGTCTAGTGATCTGTAGATGGGCCTCTCTGTTACTTTTACTGACCTACTGAATAATGCCATTATGAAATTTTATGTACAAGGCTTCTTGTGAGCATTGTGCTTTCATGTGACTTAATGGCTATATATATAATAAATGTCTGTATAAATACAAATATATGTATTCCTTATATTCAGCAATATAAGAAATCACCAAACTTTTTTCAGTGATTATACCAATGTACATTCCCATCAACAGTGAATGAGATTTCTAATTGTTCCATATTCTCATCAGCATTTGATAATTTTGTTTTTAGGTAATCTAGTGATTATAGGAATGTCTTATTGTAGGTTAAATTTTGTTTCCCTATTGTGCTAATAGTCACCTTTTTCAATTTTTGTCAAGTGCTTGTTGAATTTCTCTGCCTGTTTTGTAGTTGAATGGTTTTATCTTCTGAATTAACAAATCTGATTTCAGATCTGTAACAATGCATATTACTCTCAATCTGTGACTTTTAAATTTCTTTAAGTGTTCTTCAAAGAGTAGTTTTTATACTTTGTCTAATTTACCAGTTTTTTCTTTTGTGCTTTTGCTATCTTTGTGTGAAATATTTACCTTTTCTGATCCGTAGTCAGATGTGTTATCCGTTGTGCCATTGGCCCCCAGTATATTTTCATTTTCTAAGGTTGCAAAACTTTTCTCAGGTTTTAAGTTCAACAGGTTTTTCATTTATATCTGATCTTATTTTGAGTTTGCTGTGACGTAATTAATTTTTTATGCAGTTATCTAGTTGTTTCAGTATAATTAATTGGATATTATAATTCATTCATTCATTCATTCATTCACTCATTCTTTCTTTCATTCTTTTTTTGAGACTAGGTCTCCTATGTGGTCTCCAGCCTTCCCCAGCTTCAGCCTCTCAGGTAGCTGGGATTACAGGTGCCCACTGCCATATCCGGCTGCTTTTTTTGAGACCAAGTCTCGTTATGTTGCCTGGGTTAGTCTTGAACCCATGAACTCAAGCACTTGCCTCCCAGTGCTTGGATTACAGGCACGTGCCACCATACCCAGCTAATCTCTCCATTTATATCTCTACCTTTATCAAAAACATGAAAATTTTATGTTCTTTTTTTTTTTGTTTGTTTTTTGAGACTAGGTCTTGTTATTTTTGCCCATGGAACTGCAGGCTCACATTGCCAGGGGTACCATGGACTCAAGCAATCCCCAGCTTCAGCTTCCCAGGTAGCTGGGATTCCAGGCGTGCGCCACTACGCCCAGCTGTTTTTTGGGACTAGGTCTCGCTATGTTGCCCTGAGCGGGACTCGAACTGCGATCCGTAGCCACAGCTGCTTCATAGGATGAAGTTTACAGACATGAGCCACCGTGCCCGGCTGAAAAATTTATGTTCTTTTTATTGACCAGTATATCAACACCACTTTCTTAATTTATCTTAGGCTATGAAATTGGTAGTACCATTCTTATCCTTTTATTCAAATTTGTTTGACTGAGTTGGTTCTTTGTAGACCTTTGATGATTTTAAAATTACCTTGTCCATTTAAAGTTCTGCTGGGCTTCCCACTCCTGCCTCCGTAATGTAACTGAATGCCGTCTGTGGTGCTTTTAATTGGAAATGTGTATAATCTATAGGTCTTTCTGACTATAGAAATATCTATAATACTGACTTTTTATCGTCATAATACTGACTTTTTCCAGTTCATGAATGTTGTGTATTTCTACACTAAAAATATTTTAAAGTGATTTTAATACTCATTAGACCTGTTGCCATATTGATGTGACTTTCCTGTGAGCTGGCTAGTGGGGAAGTTCTTAATATTCGTTGTTAGTCTTCAAACAAGAATTGGTATAAAAGTTTCTTAGTTGTGTTTTTTTGTTTTTTGAGACAAGGTCTCGCTATTTTTGCCCATGGAACTGCAGGCTCTCTCTCGTTGCCCGTGCTACCACAGACTCAAATAATCCCCAGCCTCAGCTTCCCAGGTAGCTGGGATTACGTGCACACCACCACACCCAGCTATTTTTTTTTTTGGAACTAGGTCTCGCTACAGGCCCCAGGCGGGACTCGAACCGCGATCCCTAACCCCAGCCACTTCGTATGCTGAAGCTTGCAGGCAGGAGCCACCATACCCGGCTAAAAGTTTCTTAGTTACTGTTGCATTTATTTCCTTCTCTGATTACTGTGACCACCTTTGACATTTAATTGTGCAGTGTTTTTAGCTATTGATGGGGTCCTTCAAATGGTTTGGGGTCTTAGGAATTGGATACAAAGACAAAAAAACTGTTTTCTGGTCCCATGGAGCTTAATTTGGGGATTCTTAAAGCATTTATCAATTTATTTTGACTATGAATTTTTTTAGGTCTCACTATTTTTACCTTTGGTACTGCAGGCTCATGTTGCCCGAGACTCAAGCGATCTCCAGCCTCAGCTTCCCAGGTAGCTGGGATTACAGGTGCATCCCACCACGCCCAGCTGTATTTTTTTGGAACTAGGTCTTGAGATGTGCCCCCGGCGAGACTTGAACCATGATCTCTGGCCCTAGCCATGGCTTCCTAGGCTGCCACGTACAGGCATGCGCCACCATGCCCGGCCTGTTAATAATTTATGATGAAGTGAAGTTCATGCTGTGTTTGCTGTTTTACAGGATAGTCAATTTGGTTTCTCAGACTTTGGGCTTTTCCCCTTTGCTTAGAGAATTCTCTTCAGATTGTCACAGGACTGGCTCTTCCACTTTGTTCACATTTTGCTAAGATGTGATCTTAGAAAAGATGACTTAAAATAGCCATTCCCTCTCTACCATCGCTGATGGTTTACTTTAGTTTTTATTAATAGCTCTAATTGTTTTGAATTGTCTTTCTCTGTAGTGAAATGTAAACCTCATGGGCAGGGATTCCTCTTTGCTAGACATTATTATTTTCCTAGGACCTGTATTCTAGTAATTCCTAGCCACAGAGTAAATTGATTATATGAATGAATGAATGAATGAATGAATGAATGAATGAATGAATGAATGAATGAATTAGCTAAAACAACAGCAAACAAGGCATACATGTGATTAGATAATTTTCTTTTAAACTGCAAGCTTTGATTAACTAGTGTTTTTTAAAGTTATAGCCAGGAACCAAACCACAATGAGGAACTCAAGCAAATGCTGACTGATATTGACAAAGAAAGCCAATGGAAGACCATGGAGGATTATCAACACATAAGGGAAAGTCAGAGCATTTCCCAGGATAGTTGAGGATGAATCTCTTGGTATAAAATGTATCATAGATCTTAACAGTAGTGCAAAATCCATGTTAAATAGCCAGTGGTCTGCGAAGTTCAACAAGGTCACCCCTGGGCTAGTATTGTTGTGTGTCATGATTAAAAACCTCTGTGAGGCTTTCAGAGGGTGGGAGTTCCCCAAAAAGACAGTGGTAAGTGTCTTCAAGGAAATAGATCAGACTTTTTATCATTCCATACTAAGACACTGCCTGAGTTTACAGTTGCAGAGATTGCATCAGTTTATAATGTTTTACGTGACATAGACATACTAATTCATGGAATTATCATTGATTCATCAAGTAAAGTAAGAGCAAGTGTGAAGTGGAGCGTCAGGATTTTTATGATGTCAGCTAATGAACAAAAACATAAAGCTACTGCATCTATCCTTTTTGAAAATCCTTCAGGGGCTCCAATTGATTGGGTCAACTTAACCAATATATCAGTAGAATCTACTGAGAAAGAGCTCATCAATCAAATCTGAATGGTTGGAAAAAGACCTCAAATGATAGCATGCAACACTTTTACAAGTTACCTCAGTCACTGAACAATCCTAATTAGGTCTGTGGCATTGTAGATGATGAGGAGGCAGAACATGTTAGAACCACACAATAATATTAACAAGCGGTTGCCAAGCTTAAATCCAGGGAATACTCAAACATCACAACAGCTACAAACTATTGGACCAAATGAAACATAACCATCATTTTTGGAATTTGCAGCTCCAGAGTGCATTCACAATTCAGTGATGATAATGACTGTCTTAGCAGCTGCCTTAGTCTTGTTGAGAAGAGCCTGGAGATCCTGAAAGATGTAATAACTGTGGTTTCTCTTACGGGTGTTACTGTCTATGACTGAACAAACTTGTCCTGAAAAATATAAAAAATCGTAACTGACATAAGGATTTAATTTCATGAAAAAATTTTTAACTCATAATAAGTAGCTTTTAAGGTAATCTAAAAGGAATTGTGAAGGAGAGGTGTTAAACATCTGTAAAGTTTTCATAATCCTCATCTCTTGGGCTTCTATTTTAAAAATAGTTGTTAGTGTTCCATTTTTCAGTTGAGAAAATTGGTTCCATGGTGTTAAGTAAATTGCTAGTAAATTGTGGTGTTTACTTTTTTTTTTTTTTTGAGACTAGGTCTCACTATTTTTGCCTGTGGAACTGCAGGCTCACGTTGCCTGGGGTACCACAGACTCAAGCAATCTCCAGCCTCAGCTTCTCAGGTAGCTGGGATTACAGGTGCGCACCACCATGCCCAGCTATTTTTTTTTGGGACTAGGTTTTACTACATGCACCCGGCCAAACTGTAACCGCAATCCCTGGCCCGGGCTGTGGCTTCCTAGGCTGCCACCTACAGGCATGCGCCACCATGCCCAGCCACCTTTCTTTCTATTTTTTTATATTAATCTACATGTGGATTTTTTCTGTAGAGTCCTTGCTTATGAAGTTTGTTGTTAAGTCTCATAGAATTCAAGATGCTCTGCTCCGTGATGATTGAACAGTAGGTCTCAGCTGAAATATTACTTCTTGGAGGGAATTTTCTTGTCTAATCCAAAAATGGGCTCCCCACTGTTATTCTTACAGCATTGTTGGTTTCCTTCTTATCTCTTCAAATGATTCTTTTGTTTGCTTCCCCTCCCCCCCATCCTGAAGATTTTTAGGGATTATTTTGTTTATACTTGCATTGAGACCCCAAGTAGAAATGTTTATTGAATGATTGACCTAAGTATCTGATAATGTGGTTGATGTATGTTTCGTGTCATAGGGATCAAATTCTAAACCTTGTACAATCACAGTTTCTCTTGAAAGTATCTTTAAATTGCCATCAAGTGCATGTGTGGTTTTAGATAAACTTGTACTGTATATAATGATTAGCACAATTGTGGAACAGTGTATATAGATTACATATTTCTCCTTTTTTAAGTAACAGAAGAGGCATAAAGATTGAAAGAAAGGAAAATTTAAAAATTTTCACCTATTATCATGTCACTAGGTTCTCATGTTGTGGGCTTAACATAGGAATTGAGTAGGTATCCTGATCGGTGCTCACACAAGTTAAATTCTTTTCTAGCTTTCATTTTTAAAAGATTATTATAGGTCAAGTTAAATGTAGGTATTATGACCTAGCTTTGTCATTTTTCAAGCAATAATCCTAAAAATGATCTTGGCTGCTTTTGTCTAAGCAGAAAAATGTCTTTATTTCATTTATAAAATTTCTTTTTATAGCACCCTTTAATGTGAAAGCAAATGTTATCTTTATTCCTGTTTTGTGGCTTCAAAGACCACAGATTAAATGTAGTTGTCTTTAATTTCCTATTATGTGGAATGACTCCCTAAATGACAAAGTTGTGTCTTGACATTGTCATTTTGAAGTTTTTTAAGTGCAAATATCTTGTTTTATTTGGTCTTCACTTATTTTTGAATAGTTGTATAACATCCCAAATAATAGAATTTGTAACCTCTGAAATAAACATTTATAACCTCTTGTCTTTTGGATTCTTTTTCTTTTTTAAAATTTTTTAACCTAATCATTTTCTTGTTTACACATTTGTGTGTGTGCATGTGTATGTGTGTATCTATATGTTTTACATCATTGCATTCCTTGGGTTTTTCTCTCCACCCTATTGCCTCTGAACCTTCACCTTGATTTTCTTGTGCTCTTCCCTTCCCCAATTTCTCTCTCCTCTCCTCCCACACTGCCTGCCCCAGCTCCACTGTCATCTTATTTTGACTTTTACTTGGCCTTTTGTTGTTGTTGTTGAGACTAGGTCTTGCTATTTTTGCCTGTGGAACCTCAGGCTCTTGTTGCCCAGGGTACATAGACTCAAGCAATCCCCAGTCTCAGCTTCCCAGGTAGCTGGGATTACAGGTGCGCGTCACCATGCCCAACTATTTTTTTGGAACTAGGTCTCGCTATGGGCCCCAGGCGTGACTCGAACCGCGATCCCTAGCCCCGACCGCTTCATAGGCTGAAGCTTACAGGCACGAGCCACAGTGCCAGTCCTTCATGGGTGAATTTTTTTTTTTTTTTTTTGAGACTAGGTC
>PVHY01018896.1:0-28393 GCA_004024945.1 Uropsilus gracilis | reverse complement strand
ATTGTGACTCACTAAGAGCACTAATCTCCTGATGGATGTGCTAGGGCACCTATCAGTGCTGCTACCTATTAGCATGCTAAGAGTCTCCTTAAAATTCAGTTATCACAAACAAAACATTTGAAAGACAAGTTGAGACCCCAGATTGCTTTCCAATCTGGGGGTGCTTGGTTTCATTCCCCATCCCCTACAATGCCCCTCATCCCCCACCCCTTCACCCCCTATCCCAGCCAAGACAGAAAGCCCATCCCTACCCAGCAAAAGAACTGGTCAGATCAAATTCCATAGAGAGAGAAGAAACCTAGCCATCTAAAGATACAAAACACTCAAAGATTATGTTTAGCAAAACAGAGAAAAAGAGAGGAGTGGGGAAGGACTAAAGACTAAGGACTAGGACTCCCCTGCGGTGAGTAGGGGACCATTCAAGGAGAGGCTGCTGCTGGAGGACACCAGGATCCTACCTCTTCCCTCTTTCCTCTGACTGACTAAGCACAGAAACTAAAGAGAAGGCTTTAAGTAGCCAAAAACCTACTGGGAGGAGGGGGAATTAAGGTGGGGAGGGAGAAGAGTAGCTACCACTTTAGGAAACTATAAGTCCAAGTTAAAAAAAATATGGAAGCCAGGCACTGTGGTGTGTGCCTGTAAGCTTCAGCCTGTGAAGCGGCTGGGGCTAGGGATCGCGGTTGAAGTCCCACTTGGGGCGAGATCTAGTTCCAAAAACTAGCTGGGTGTGGTGGCATATACCTGTAATCCCAGCTGCCTGGGAAACTGAGGCTGGGGATTGTTTGAGTCTGTGGTACCCCAGGCAATGGGACCTATTCTCAAAAAAAAAAATGGAACTTTATTTTCTTTCATCTTTGTTAATTTTTGGATGCTGTCCCATTTCCATTAACCCAGGCAGAAAGATGACATTTATTCCTGAGGTATTGGACATGCCGTGATCACCAGGAGCTGCTGGTGTTGGCACAAGTATGGCAGTCTTTCTCCATAGCCACCAACCGACAACTTTCAGATCACTCAAGGGCTACACAAAACATTGTCCTTTATGCAACAAGTCCTTGAGTCTTTCACCCAAATGGTGATGGATAGCAACTGGCTCCTACCTACTCACTATTTACAGAGGGAGCATTTATGCACTCAGGCTGCCTCCTGCTGTGTGACACAAGTAGCTCTGGACAGGTAGAGCCCAAACTATGTTGACCAGTGGGCCACAAGAAAAAGTGCTTTCTTGCTACAGCCATCATCTTCTAACAGAGCCTCTTAAAGTCAAAGCCATTGCCTGTTTTCTAGGTTTGCCCCCACAAAGTGAAATGCCTCATGACAGACTGGGTTCTAAACACTCCATTTGCTTAATGGTTACCTTTATCAAAGATTGTCTTTTGTAGCTAAGCTGTCCCACTCACCTTTGACATCACCACAAGCAAGGTGACAGGTGATGTCCATCCCAATTAGCATTGCTAACAGTGTTAGGCTTCTCAAAGTTGGTCACATTATAGCTGTTTAAAATTTCCAATTTTCAACAAGTGTTGATGCGGATGTGGAGAAAAATGAACACTCTTACACTGCTGCTGGGAGTGTAAACTGGTCGAGCCACTGTGGAAGGTTGTGTGGAGGACCCTCAAACAACTGATAGTGGAATTACCATTCAACCCAGCAATCTCACTACTGGGAATCTACTCAGAGGATACAATAACACTAATTCAAAAGGACACCTGTACTCGCATGTTTATCGCAGCACTATTTACAATTGCCAAGATATAGAAACAACCCACATGCCCCAAACCGATGAATGGCTGAAAAAGGTATATTTACACAATGGAATATTATGCATCAATCAAAGAAGACAAACATGTCATTTGCAGCAGCATGGATGGAGTTAGAAGGAATCTTGTTAGTGGAAATAAGTCAGAAAGAAAAACAGAAATATGGAGTGGTCTCACTTATATGAGGGATATAGAAAAAACAAACAAATAAACAAGAACAAATTTAAAACTGCCAACAGAACTGAAGCATAGATCAAGAGAGAAGGAGAAGAGTAGAAACAGGGGACGTGGGGGCACAAAAGATTAAGACAGTTCACAGGTAATAAGGTGATGGGAGAACCTCTGGGTAGACAATGATGTAATTTATACATATGTATATATGTACATATGTGTATGCAATCAAAAAAAATGTCCTGTTTTCCTGTTGCTTTAACATTCCTACAGCTTGTGAGTAACCCAGTGTGAAAAGAGTGGTCATTGCTGTAATTTCCTTCTATGACATGTGACCTCATGCTATTCATGCACACAATAAAAGTCCTTTCTGCCTTTTGTTTTCTCAGTCCATCCCGGCCCTCAGTATAAGGGTTTACCCAGTGGTTCTCTCTGTTCCCCACTTAGGGGGTTGAGTCCATCCTGTCCACTCTCCCTACATGATTCCCTATCATGCCTCCCTCTTCTAGAACCTGTGATAATTTATCTTTCATTCTCATACACATCTCCACATTGTTGTTCCAGATCCATACCAAACTGATTAAAAATAAAAACAAAAAAAAAAAACCCAAAATGTTAAGTAACAGAATTGTATTGCTTCCAATACATCTGTGACTTCCCCAACCAGATCGCTCCTATTGCATGTAGTGTAGATCATTCCAAGCAAACTCTTCCAACTGGATGAAAAAAGATGTGATAGTGTTCAGAAACAATTTTATTTCTGTAACTTAATTAGGAATTTCTTCTTCACTAATTATTCTGCTTAGTTGATTTGTTTGCTGGTTTTTGCCTAAGACCAATAATTCTTTTTATTACTGACCTTTATGATATGTCTCATACATACACACACACACACACACACACACACATACACACACACATATTAAGTTGATGATATTTTTTAACCTATGTTATGGCCGCCCCCCTCCCCCTTTCTTGGCTTTTATTCCAGATGAAGTGGGAATCTTAATGAAGTTTCATAAAACCTACATAAATCTATGGTTGCTAGAGTTGAATATGCATTAGAATCACATAGGGAGCTTGGTAATAATACAACATTCTTGAAAACTTACCCTTCTACCCTGTGATTCTGTTAAGTTTAGGCTCAACCCAGGAATTTTAAAACGGTGATTTCTGGAGCCTCAAGATGCTATGAGTAATTGGCACAGAATTGACAACTTTTTACTTTACTTAATATATGTGGGTCTTTTTATCTTTTATTGGTTTCCTTCCCTGTGTTATTTCTTGCACATTGTGAATGTTTTTTTCTTCTTCTATTATGTCTTGTAATTGTTGCTGCTAGTACACAGGGAAGCTATTGATTTTTACATGTTTGTTTTGTATCACATCACTTTGCTGTTTCTCTTGTTAAATGAAATAAGTTTTTGGTTAAGCCTTTTGCAAGGGTAAAGTGAGGGAGAGATTGATAAACCAGCCCAGCAACTGGGAACACTTGATTTTGCTTCCTCCTTTCAAACATTATACTTACGATTTTCAGTTTATGTGTCACTGCATTGTCCAAAGCTTCCAGAACATTGCTAAATAAATACTAATAGAATCTGTCCTTCATTTTCCCTTAATTTTTAGAGGAAATGCCTCTCTTATGGTTTTCTGGTAGAATTATAGTGTGGTTATTAATTATAATAGTTATAATTATGTTAAGGAAATAGCTTCCTATTCCTAGTTTTCTTAAAGCTTGCAGAAAAAAAAGGAATGCATACTGAATCTTAAGGGAAGAAAAATTCTTTTTTCTTCAATCCTCCTACATTCTCCAGCTGCGTCCTATAAACTAAACTGACCAAAGACAAATTAACAGAAGAAAATTTACAGAACTTACTAGCATGTGTATACTTACACAGAGAGGAATCCAAAGAGGTGGTTAGAATCATATACCTAGCTTCTTATGGGAAAAACAGGGGAGAAAAGGTATTTATGGAAAAGCAAAGGACTTTTTTGAAAGATAACAGGTCCTTGACAGAATAGACGACCACATGTTTTGTGATAGTGTCTGACTGTGCTGCTGAGTTCTCTGAGAGAATCATAGTCACTCCTGCAGAAGGGATTTATGGTAATTGGATTCTTTTGGGTTGTTCTCATGCTAGGCAGACAAGGGATTTCAGGAACCCCATTGTCTTCAGTTCAAAAATAATTCATCTTAAGTCAAAAAGTATATTATGAGATGACATAGCCAGATTCCCTTGAAATCTTAACTTTACTGCTTTTTCAATGTGTATTTAATTGATGATATGGTTTTCTTTTTAATAAAAAAATGTTGATTGATAAAATCCTTAACCCATCCTCACCCTTCTCAAATAACTTGTATTCAACTGTGGTGGATCATTCGTTTCAAGTATTGTGCATTTTGTTCACTGTCATTGCTCACCCACTTTGAGGTCCTGAGTAGCGTGCCTGGCAAAACTGGAGTTGTGAGAGGGCCCCCCTGCCCCTCTGCCCCTCTGCCTAGCTGCCTGCTTGCCATACAGTTAGCTCCCTACCTGGTGTGCCTGTGTGCCTGTGTACCTGGTTCCCTGAGAGAGCATTAAAACCTGCAAATCCACCAAGGGCTCTGACATTCATTCTTTAACTGCTAGAACTGATAAAGAACCTCCTTGATTCTGCTGATAAAAATGATCACTGATGTACTAATTGGCAAATACTTCAGCCTCTTTAGCAACCTTCACCTCCCTGCAGGTTTTGAGCCAGTTGCCCACTCCATTCTTAGAGAAACAGCGTTCTGTAACCTGACTTTGTAACAAAACTCACTCTTACTCTTTTGTCTCACTGACTGTTCCCACTCACTTCCCTTAGTCCTCCCATTTCTGGTGTTCTTCAGTTCTCAGTCCTTAGCCCTGCTCACTGTCCTTTGCTCTGTTCTTTCTCTCTTCTCTCCCCACTCACTGACCTCCTCCCTTTGCAGTCTCTTTTGGTCTGTGTCCCCTGTGTTTTCATCTCTCCCCATCACCTATATGCTTAGTCTCACAAACCATTTCCAACCTGACTGCTTTGCTGCATGGCCTCTTGCCTTCTGAACATCTCCAGTTTAATGCCTCAAAGACTATGAAACTTGACTCAACCAAGTTGGTGTTCAGAGGGCAAAGAAAGTAGAAATAGTAAGAGAGATAGAACAAGAGGAAAAAGTCCTGATGAATTCTATGCCTCTCTCACTCTGCCCTGTTGTCTTGAATGCTGTTCCCTCCCCTTCCCCCAACACCTCCCCCCCACCATTTTTCTTCATTGAAGCTCTGGTTCTCAGTGTGTGGCCCCCCAAGCCAATACCAACAGCCTCATCTGGGAACAGGTGAAAAGTGCAGATTCTCAGACCTCACTGTTAGAAGCTGCAAGCTCCTCACTGTTAGAAGCTCCTCACTGTTAGAAGCTCCAGCAATTTGTGCTTTAATAAGCTCTCCAGGTGATCCTGGTGCCTGCTAAAAGTTGAGAACCCTTCCAGTAGTGAGTCTTCTGTTCATTTTTTATGGCCCCACCACCAGTGTTACCTCATTTGTACAGCCCTCCCTGATCCTCTCAGACAAAATTAATGGCTTCCTCTTCTATTTCCCCATAGTGCTTTATTCATGCCAATTATATAGCACTTATTCTATTATAGCTAGCTCTTTAAGGGTTCTTCCTCCCCCAAAAGATTATAATGTCTAGGGCTATTATTGATCTTTATATATCTAGTACCAGGCATGATGCCTGGCATGAAATTGACATATGTTGCATTATCACAAATTACTTGTATTTTTTATGCTCCCATGACCCCTTTTCACTCCCTGCTCACCCTTTCTTTTTCTTCTTCCTTTTCCTTGAATATGACCTCTGCTTTTCAGTAAATCATCAGAGCTGAGAACTTACCCTTCTAAAGCAATGTTTTCACTGATGCAAGCTTTAACCCCTTCATATCCAGTTAGGATTTAAAGGGAGAAGCAGAACCACACATGGAGTTACATAGATATATAGACATAAATATGATTAGTTATAGAAATTTTTAGTTTTTGCATTTTTTTTTTAGCTTTTAAACTGTGCAAAGATACTGTCTTCACTTTGGATGTCAGCACTTAAAATCACTTGGGCAGACATTTGGGAAGGGAGCAATGATGTGAAGAGTGTGTAAGCAAGGGACAAAGGAAAACTGAACCCTACAAGTACATCCTGGAATTCATAAGGTTATCCTGGAACCAGTGAGTTCTTCTCCCTCCAGCCCTGACAAAGTGACTATCACAGAAGCAGGTGCCTTTACGATGGAAATAAACACACTCCTGACCCAGCAGTCAGAGGAACAGCAGGAGTATCGAGGGAAGGAGAGCAGTTACACACTTAGGAGTTGTCCCACACCCCAGGAGAGCCAATCGATCCACAGCCAATGTGGCAGCTACCTAAGTGCCTGCCTACCTTCCAGGTGTAAAAACAAAACAGCTCTGTGCATCTAAAATTACCCCAAACAAAATGCATAGTTTTTTGTTTTTTTAAAGAAATTACTGTGGCTTCACTCAACTTGGGATCTCATGTGAAATGTCTTTTGTGACCTTTTCTTACTAGAAACTTAGTAAGGGAAGGAAATTCTGGGACATATAGTTCAGGCTGCCAACTGGACACAGTACAAAACCACTTCAAGAATATTAGGTGTTTAATTCTGAAATATCTTTTTTTCTCAACTGAAATATTTGTGATACAGATAATATTTTGCAAAAAAAAACCTAGCCGAAATGAAACAACAAAACAAAACCATTGGCTGATTGATGAGAAAAATTGCCTAGATTGCCTAAAAATATAATTGGAACCAGAAAAATGGATGGGAATTACATGGGGGAAGACTAAGTCTTCCCAAGGGAGAAACAATCCTGATTCTGAACAGCAGATCTCTGGCAACCAGAGAAAGGCATGATTCTGTTCAGTTTATTGTGTCCTACTGAGGTGAGATGTAGTTTACAAAGATTATCAGTAAGAATTAAAAGCGACACCATTTATATTTTATTAATTAGAACATCATCTCTGCATTATAGTTAATTGAAGCTTTTTGTAAGTAGTACATATAATAAATGATAATAGCATTGAGTAGAATGTAGTGTTTAAGAACTTGAGGACTCAGCCAGTTACTAGCTATGTGATCCTGAGCAGTATGTCAAACCTCTGTTAGCTTTTGTATTCACATTTGTAAAATGGTAATAATAATAGTCTCTACCTCATATAGTGTTGGGAGGGCTTATTAAGAGAATTCATGTAATGTACATAGCAGATAATTCAGAACATAGTTTATATATTAATTGCTATATAGAGTTCATCATCATCACTGTTATTGTTGTTATTTTTATAATTTTCCTGAAAAATACTTTCTAGAAAATGTGATTCCTAAGGCTCCATAATGTCTTTTGGTTCACTCTAAATAGCAAACATATAGCAGAGAGGATACAGCATTGTTGTCAGAAGAAATTTATTCTACTTGTTTTTATGCTTCTTTTGAATCATTGTAGTTGCCCAGGCCTCCATCTTTGACCCCCAAATATATCCTGCACTTTCCTCTAAAATTTCTCTTTGATTTTTCTAAGAAGTGGGCTTTACAGCTCTTTCCCACTTCCTGCTCTAATGGGCCTTGGGCAAGCATGATTTTAGAGCCCAGGATGCTACAGCAAGAGCCCCTGTCCCTTCACTAGCAAGCAGCTGCTCTCAGGTTGCCTGAGCCACATTTAGGTCCTTGCAGGAAGAAATGACATGAAGTTACACTGATGGGTTGGCTCCCCTATAGCAGAGTGCACCATGCAAAAGCAAAGTCATGTTGGCCCACAGCCGGGGGGTATTCAGAAGCAGTTTATAAGGACTGGGTATCTCTTTTATCTTTGTCAAACAATAAAAAAACAATATGGGATGTTATCCTTTAATGAAAGAGCTACTCTAAGCTTTCTTTATCTGCTCATCCACTTTTCATAAGTCTTTATCTCCTGTAAGTCTTTCATCTCTTCCCCCTCCCCTTAATTAGGTTTTCTGGTTTGTGGCCACAGTGGAGGCAGTGGAGGGGGAATCCCTGAAGTAAAATTTGGAATATACAGTTGCTTCTAGTTTTATTAGTTAGTTTCAGTATTGATTAAATCCCCAGCTTGTACTTTCATTTATATACCTCTCTTTTAAAATCTACTGATCCTATCAATGTTATCATCTTTTTTTCTCCTTTACCAAGTCCAGAGTTTATTCCAAACACAAAGTAATTCCCTCACAGGAATAAATTAAAGGGTTCCTATTTGTTGGCCAGTGTGTGCTGCAGGCCCTAACTCAGCTACGTTTTAAGAATGAAATGCCTCAATATTCTTCCTGTTTCCACCTCCCACCTCCCAAACATTTCCTGAATTCATTGTTTTGCAGTGTCCCAACTGCTGTTTCTTTGGTTCAGGAACAATGCTATATCTTCCCATTCCCCCCCCAACCCAAGCCACAGCTCTACCTGAAATCCTTGTCACTGGCAAAACAGGTTCATAATGGAATCATGTTTCTGTGGCTTTGTTCACATTGTCTCTCTGCCCAAACTGCCCTTTTACCTTTGTCTATCTGGTGAATTCCTTCAAGACCATCTTAAATGTCACCTCCTCTATTAATCTTTTCCCAGCTTCCTCAGTGGTATTATGCATGCCTTACTTTGAACTTAGTAGAGCTTGTCTGTATTATTAGATGATTAAATTTGCATGTGCAATTACTTAATTGTTTTTATCTTTTCTAAACACTGTAAAGGCAAAATTCTTCTCTCTTCATAATTGTGTCTTGTCTGCTACTGAATACAATACCAGACCCAGGGGAGCACTTGGTAAATACTTGTTGAGTGAATGAAAATGCAATCTCTTCCTTTTTTTTAAATAGATAAGTAAGAAGAAAAGATATAATAAAGAAAACATGCATATTTTTCTGAAGAAAATAGAGAAATTTATAAGTAACTTGTTTGTAATTTAAGAGAAATTCATTTACAACTAGAAGAGGAATGCAGGGCTCCTAAGATATGCTTCTCTCTTTTTAGAAGTGTGTAGCGCCTGCCTCAATGTACAATGAATGCCTTTGGAGAGAGAAAAACCTAAAATTTTTTTTTTGGGGGGGACAGGATGTGAAGAAAAATCAAAGAATTAAATGGTACTTTTGAGATGACCTTAGTCTCAGGTGTGATCTAATGACACAGCCTAGTTTTTAAACTATGATCACATCTTTTAATTATGTTTTTACCCGATCCACTCTTCCCTCACATCTTTTATACGATGGTGTTGATATGTTTCAGGACCATGCAACTGCTGTCTGATGCCTCCTAGAGTTGTACAAATTTCAATTTCATGCATTAAGATGCCAGATCTTCTTTGTAGCCCATATAAACATAACGGTCCTTGTCTATGTGAGTTATCATTGAACTCAACAGGAAATTAAATTGTCAGTGCTACTGACCCTTAGCTGATTTCTAGAATATGTTCTGTGATGTTTTATTGACGTTTACTCCCATGATGTCGGAAACCATGTCAAGAATATTCAATGTTGTGGTCTTTCCGCACTGTTTCTTTCACTCTGATCAGTGTGGATTTTGGTGGTAAGGCATGTTTAGGTTTACTCACTGACTTCCCAGGCAGAGAAGTGTGATGAGGACGTGGGAGTGGCAGTCCTCCTTTGTCCTCCTAACCTGCTTCTTCCTGTGTCTGTTTCTGGAGATGACTGTAAATAGCTATTTTAATCTTCCCAAAGTGCCATCTTCACCATATCACTAGGAGAGGAATCCTCAGTGCTTCCCAAACCCAAGAATGTGTTCCCCTTCAGTCCCCTTACAGAATGTCTTTCTCAGCCCCACATCACCTGATTGCAGACACCCCACTGACCTCGTCTCCCACCTCCTCTCTCTTCAGCCCAAGGCCCTTTGACTCATTTCTCATCTCCGCAGATGTTGTCTTTTTTTAGATAGTTTCTCTTGCATGACAGCGTTTCTCTTTCTGCCTTGTACAGTTGTGTTCATCCTCCAAGGCCACCTCTTCATGGACCTTCTCTGATCATCACGGTCATGATGAATCTCTCTTACTACAGTGTAGACATAGATATTTGTCTTCAACTCATGTGTAGCAATCTTCGTGTTATTTGGTATACCTTGGTTATTCATGTCCAGACTTAGTTCTTTGAGTTATTGGTATACCTTATTCTTCATGTCCACACTTAGTTTTTGAGTCAAGCTTCCTGTCTTTTAAATTACTATATTTTTTCATTTTCTAGCCAAGTCCCTTGCATTCATAGTTCACCAAATATTCATCAAACCCCCTACTACATTCCAGACCTTGCTCTACATACTGGGGATAAGGCAGGAAAACAAAGATTAAAAAATTCCTGTCTTCTCAGAGCTTTATAGAATTTAATAACAAAGATTATTAATAAAAGAAATAAATAAAGTGCAGTACTAGGTAGGAGTTGTGGGGATAACTATAGCACGGTGACAAGGTGGTTCTGGAGGTAAAGGGTGAGGGGGATCTAAAATGGATGTTCATGTTCAAAAAATATAAATAGAATGGATGTTCAGGGAAAGCCTCTCCATGAAAGGTACTACTCAAGGGACTGGGGGGAGCATCCTGTACACTCTGGGGAACAATGCAGTAAACATGTGGCCTGTGCAGAGAGCTATCTGATAGAGAAGTCTGCCTTGCTAGAGCCAGGGCAAAGTAATAGGTGAAGGCCAAGGGAAGCAGGTACTTAGAGGTAAGGGGGCATTGACTGAAGAATGACATGATCTGATCTGTGTTTTCAAAGAAACTCACTGACTACTGTGCTGAGAAGTGGCTCAGTTAGGATCTTTTCTGGATCAGAATTTTCTGGCATTTTGAATGTGGCATATGTGAGAAACTGTGGTCTGTAAGGTGACCCGGAGGCTTTGGGGCCTGAGAAGCAGAAAGGATGGAGCTGTCACGGATGGAAAAGTGTAGACTGCTGGTTTGCAGAAACAAGGCCTAGTGTACATGTGTATGCTGACCTATAAAGGGGCCCCTGATGGTGAAATAAAGCAGTTTATATTTCTGCATGCTGGAGGACAACCTCGGATGATGAATGTTTAACTGTCAGCAGGTAATAGCTTAAGGGTAGCATTGCTGATGACTTCCACCTTCCATTTTCCAATTTTTGACCCAAGTGTATGCAACCCACAGTCCAGGTGATAGGGGAGAAGCTAAAATGCCTTAAGACTTGGTCCTTGCAGTTCTCATTAAAGCATCTTGTCATAGACATGTTCTTCTGGCTGTACGGATGCGTTAAGAAAAGAAGACAGAGTTAACCTAGATAAAGCAAGAGGTCATGGAATTTACCAGGGGTAGAGGCCACCATGGCTCCTACAGATTGCTCTTTCAATGACAGATGGATATCTGAGCAACATACCAAGGAAACAAACCCAATGCAAAGTAAGGGTTACATGAAACAACCCCAAGTGGTAGAGAGCAAGGCTTCAGGGAACCCAGCAAGGAGGCTGAGGTTCCAGCAGAGCTTTCCTGGTCAAACACTGGGAAAGGATCAGAGAAAGTTTGGGTTCTTGGGCCTGTGGGTGGTGGGTCTGTCTGTACCTGCTGAAAATAGAAATGGCAAGAGAAGAGAGACAAGATCTGAACTTCATTGTCTCCAAAGTTCTTAGCCCTGTTTGTACCATAGACCCCTCCTCCTGTCTGTTGAAGTCTGTGACCTCCTTCTTAGGGTAATTCTTTAAATATGTTGAATAAAATACACAGGATGATAAAAGAAACAGATGCTATTGAAATAAGGCTTTCAAAATCTGTGACATGCAGGATAGACTTAAGTGTACTTTATTAATGCATTAAATGAGAGGAGTTATTTCAAAATACTATTCTTTGAACTGTATATAAATAGTGTAAATCATATCTTAAGATTTATTGTAACTTTACTGTGCTATAAAAAGATCTGACTTAGTGAAATAGTGATTTCTATTGATGACAACAGAAATTGTTATCACTAATATTACTGTGGGGTTGGTTTTTTGTTTGTTTGAGCTTTTTTTTTAACCTATATTCATGATTGAAGGGAATGATAATTTTAATTAGAAGTTAGTGAAAATAAAAGTGTAAATTCTTCCCAATAAGAAAAGGTCTTAACCTCTGTTCCCAATGCATATCAGAAGGAGGCAAGAGCAAGGCTGATTAGGAACCATGACAGTACCTGCTACAAGGAACAAGTCCTCAGGGCCCAAGTGCTAGAGATGCTTTTCATCATCTACCTGAAGGTGTTCAAACCCTGGAAACCAGCTCACAGTAACAAATTTGTAAGAACTGATGTCTAAACCACTGAAATGTATTGACAATGGAGTTATCATTTGTTTAGGAAAACCTTATGAGTAGCTCCATTCAGAAAATCATATTAGAGACCCAAAACATAACTCAGTCAATATAGATTTAGAACAACAGAAGTGAAGTGATTTCTATCAAGCAAGACTCATGGTGAATTGCTATTCTTTTTTTTCCTCTAATTTATTTATATATAAATTTCACATCATTGTAATCCCAAGAATTGCTGTTCTTTACTGACTGTTTCTCTGCAGAAAACTAACACATCCTCAGAACCGAAGGAACTGACTAGTGTCCCCTGACACTCCAGATATTTTAAGGATTCTGATGGTTCAAGTTCCTGTCAATGAATCTGCTTGTCATACCAGGCAAGGAACTATTCAAGAAATTATGAGGGAGGGAGATGTACAGGGTGTTTGATTGATTTGAAGGTCAAAATGCTGTGCTATTAATTAGTCATTTGCAGAGAGAACCTACTATCTATTTACAGAAGAGCTACTTCTGAAAGAAAAATATTTTCTCCATCTGTGCTTTGTAAGGAGCCTAGGTATATTGCAGAGCTGTTTAAGGCAAATTGTGTAGCCACCATAGCTGGAAGGAAGATGTGGCACAGGCAGGTGGCAAGTCCTGAAAGGCAGAACAGTGCTCAGTGTCTAGCAACCAGGAAGCCAAACACCACGGTGGGAGGACTGCTGTGATAGGTATGCAAAAGGAAACAAGGAAGCTTGGGAGAGAGGGGACCCCATCACTCCCTTCCATCCCGGGGGAGGAAGAAGGTGTGAGTATGTGCTCCATTTTCACAGGGGAGCAGAGATGGGCCAAAGAAGGAGTTGGCATTGGAGCTGTGAAAGGGACAGTTGGGATGTACTGGTCTGAAGAGGTAAGCCAGGATCAAGGCTAAATACATTCCTGATCTGGTGAAAGACACTCAAGCCTTCAGAGAGCCTCCTAGAGACACAGTAGTGGGCAGTGTATTGAGCAGTTTTGAGTTCCAGTTTCACAGCAATCACTGCTTTCAGGTAGTTGGGAAACATGCCAGTCCTCTTATTAGCACCCTTGTAAGCTGTTGTTCTGGTCTGTTATAGCTACATGTTAAATTTCATTTTTTAACTGTGGAGAATATTTATGGGTGATTTTCTTAATTTTGCTCCTAGGTCTGCAGGCATACCCTTACGTATACCCAGTAGCTTTCTAAGTGCTTAAAAGTAACACAAAACCACGCTATTTGTGGTGATAAGGGAGCCACGGAGAAAGATGAATGGTAATTTATGAGATCCTGCAGTTTTTTCTTTGTACAGAGGACTGTATGCAATGAGAAACTACATTAGGTTCCTTTTTCCCAAGGTGTGTGACTTTGGAAGAACAAGCATCAGGCAGTTAACTACATCCTCTAAGTCCCTGGTTTTCATCATGGTGATGTAGTGGTTGTGAGTGTTCTGGGGGATGATGTGCAACCTTCTACAGTGCCATTCTGAACTCTATAAAGCAACCTCTGGTCTAGTATATTTCATGTGTTTTTTTTAAATCCTTCTAAAGAAGTCATCCATGTAATTCCTAAGGAACTGGAGGATTTTTGTACAAGGTCATACACTGCTACACAGAGAGAACTTTAAAAGCCTATCCTACATTCTCTTTCAGATTCCTCACTGAATTCCTAAGCAGTCACCATTAAGGTGGAATAAATCTTAATTCTATTTTTGTCCTGGACCATAATGGGGTAGCATCAGCAATGTTAAGATCACTATATAATAGGCTTCTAATTACTGAGAGCATGACATAGTTTATCAAAGAACCTTCTGTTATTTACACCTCTAATCCTCACAGCAGTAAGTTAGATCTTATGGTGATGCCATTCTATAGATCGAGGCCCAGAGAGGTTAAGCATTTTACACAGTATCTCTCAACAACTAAGTGGCAGAGCCTGGATTTGAAACCAGACATTCTGGATCCGGGACACATCCCTTGGTTCTAGCTCTGTTCTGCATTCCCACAGTGCAGAGGGTGGAAGAATTATCTTTCAACATTGCCTGTGGTGTAACACATCCACTGAGTAGCTGGCAGTTTGTTGGGTGAAGACTTCCAAGTTCAGTGTTTGTGGTTTGATGGTCATGGGTACTGGGTTAGCATTTCCCCCCCCCTGGCCACATAAAATTCTACTGAATTTCCTTCTCAGATTTCCATCTCTTGAAACCACTGGACCCATCTGTTCTTTGGAGATTTCTTGTTTGATCTGATCTGTCACATGTTTGACTGTTTTTCCTCACTGAATCAGGCCTGAGGTGGTGTTGTGAGAGCCTCTCAGGAGCCAGCGGCATGAAGAGTTGTTGTTGGCTTTGGCACTGCTCCGCGACCATGGGCCAGAAGGAGTTGTTATGATGCAATTTCAAAGCTGTGAGACTTTGGGCACCAGATTTCATTTTCACTTAGCTCATGGTCAGTCAGCAATAGAGCTTTTTCAGTGTTCTCCTTTTTTTTTTATTTTTATAATTCTAATATTATTCATACTTTAAATTTTACAGTATGGGCAAATGGGTATTGAGAACCTCCCCCCAACCCCTGCTGACAACCCCTCTGTTCACTCCGGCCCCTCTCCTTGTTGTTGATCTATGTTGAGTCCTTTGGTCTCTTCGTTTTCTGCAGCAATGTCCTTTCCTTGGGTGAGGGACTGTGATCCTAGAATATAACAAGCCTTGTTGGTAGATGTTCAGTCTTATCTCTGTACTGGGTAGCAGTTCATTCTCATTTGGAATCTATTGGTGTTTTCTTGTTGTTGATGGTCTTCAATCAATTCCATTCATTATAGAAGATACTCGTTGTGGAGGGCATCTGCTGAAAGCCTTTGCAGATCGTTTCCTGTCCTTCAGATTGTAGCTTTGTGTGGCTGCAGTCCCATCTCTGTGACCTTCCTTTCCCATGGAATGGGGAGGGGCACCTTGCTTTCTTGAGTTGCATATCAGCTCTTAACTTTTGGCATGTCCACTCATCGTGTGGCCTTCAGTGTGACTCTGTGACAGGTGATGTCCATGATCATTTCTCCAGTCCATTATACCTTGTCTTTCTTTCTCACAGGTCCTCCTCTTGCGTTCCACTCGTATTTGTGCACAATATTTTGCTATGGTCCCTCACCATTCTATTGGTCCAATGGATTATTAGTTCTCTTCTCATTCCTTCTGAGGACTAATTGGGGTGAGAATGAAAGAGAGGGCCCCTTTATAGCGCCCCCCTGTCCCTCCCCAAGCCCACGTGCCGGTGACTGTGCGCGTGAAGGCCGGGCTGCGAACACCCACCGAAGCGGGGAGGCCGCGGGCAGGGCTGGAACCCTAACTGGGTTCCGGCCCAGTCTTCTCCTTTTACCTTCATAATGTGAAGGTACATGAAATAATTGTGATATTCTCTTTTATAGTGGAAACATATGGCAAAGGGTCTAAAAAAGATTCTTTGGAACTACTGAATCAGGTATGTCAGGAGTAATCACCTCATTGGCATCTATAAAATCAGATTAGTAGTTACCCAGTCTTTTTTATAACTCTCTGGATACTCTAAGTATTCATCTAGTTCTGTAAAATACAGCTAGCTTTTTAATGAAGAGGACTCGTGTGTATATTTATAAACCTTTGCAAAAATTACATTTAAAAGATTGGACGCTGCTAAGGAGGATGCCACCCCTTGCCTTTGTTCTTCCATGTGCACTTAGAAAAATCAAATCAAGTTGATGTCAGATCAAAATAAGCAGAAACCTCTAACCAACAAGCCAAAGGTAAAAAGCGGCATTTTTAAAGTGCAGCTTCTGCCATCCAGACTCTTATCACCCATGTGGCAATTGCCAAAGTCACAATGCAATTTAAATGACACAGTTTTATTAACAAGAAAAATTAACCAGGAAAACAAAAAGTCCTTAAAGCCATAAATGGCCAGTTATCTTACCCTAGTCATCATTTTTAGTCCCAAAGTTCCCAAACATACATTTCAAGATGGTTCCCCTTTGCCCCTCCAAACCTGAGGCAGGCACTCTGCAAAATACAGTCTTTCTTTTCCATGTTCTCTTTGCTTCTCTCTTCAGCATTCCCAGTTGCTCAGCTTCTCCAAAACTCTTCAAACTTTTCCAACAAATACTGATATAAAATCAGCTTTCCAAATCCCTTGCGTTCTCAGGTACCAGCTTTCCAGCTAGCTTCCATGCCAACTTTCTGCGGCTCCAGGCACTTCCTTTACCAGGCCCATCTTTGGCAGCATCTAGCCAAATTCATCAGGCCTGCCCTCAGCAGCCCCTGGTCACCCCCAGCCTGCCATTCTGGCATCTGACTCCACACCAGCTAGTTCTCTGCCAACCACTCTCCCACCATGGCTCCTCGCTGCCATCAGTTCACTCTTCCAAGGGGCTTCTGCCCAACCAGGTCACTTAGGGCTCCTCTTTACTGGCCCACCATTCTCCTGTCTCCCACTCCTCTCTTTAGCTTGACTTTTTATATGCCCTTTTCATTCCTTTCATTTATTCTCAGGGGTCTTTCTCTCAGACTCCACCCACCAGGGCAGGGCAGACCATGGCACCCAATACAAGTTTCAACTACATCACTATCAGAGACCCTGGCTGCCCATCCAGTAAGTCACCCCATATCATTAAGTGGAACTCTTAGGATTTTCTAATTCACCAGGGCAGGATTCTGTCAAACTTTTATCACCAAAAAATTCACATATCCCTCTAGGAGCTGAAGGATTTTATAAAGAATAATGTGAAATGTGAGGTAAGATGTTTGGCCTGCCATTAATAGAGTATCTGACTGTCTTAGCTAGAATAAAAGATTCAACTGCTGTAGCAGAAACCCACCAATAATGTGGTTTAAAAATGAAGCTTATTTTTCTCTCATGTAACAGTCTAGGGTGTCCTGTGTCATTAAGGGAGGCAGGGTTCAGCCAACCTAACATTGGTCCTTCCTTCTGACCATCACTGTCTCATCTTATAGATGAGTCTTTGAGAAGTGTGTGTGTTGGGCCAGGAAGTGACTCACATTTCTTCTGTCCTCTTCCCCTGGTAGGAGTTTAGTCACATGGCTACTTCACTGAGTAGAGGGGACTGGCAATTCTTCTAACACAATGGAAGAAGCGAAGAGTGGGTTTTCATTGACAATTAACAGTCTTGTCCCAGAAAGTCCCTCAGAAATGCCCTGTTTCCAACATCTGGAACACACTCACTTTATCTCCAGGGAAACCAACAAAAGTTCATGCATAAAACACACACCTGCAAGTCCATAGTCCTAGGTAATGCAGTTCTTTCCATCAGGTTCATGTGTGGTTCCTCTTGGTTTGGCAACCTGTGAACCAAAAGGAAAATTATTTCCCATTTACACTCCACCGCATGGTGGAGTAGAGTAGAAAATCACAATTAAAATTAACACTCAAAAGCAGAGAAATATATACTCAAAGCTGCTACTGACCCATAAAAGGCAGAAATTCCGGGGTGATTCAAAAGGCCTCCTGTTTACAGAGGAAGAGGTTCCTTGATGAGACCCTGACTCTGCTCATCAGGAGGACTTCTTTGACCATAGTTTTATGTGTCCCTTGGCCCTGCCCTTGAGCTAGGGGTGGAGGGCTCTCGTAATTCCATTTTCTCTTTAGCCAGATCTGATGGGAATATTGAGGATATGCCCTCCCTAGCTGTATAGATTTTATAACCATGTTTGCTGGTAGAAATTTGGAATCTGAGAGATCAGCAGTCATGAGATTTGTTGACTTGGCTGTGGTACCTCTGCTAATACAATTCCCTCAGAAACTCAGCTGGCTTCTGATCTGTTAACTTCTAGGTAGTTCATGAGCCAGCAATCTCTCCCAAAGTCCTTTCCAAGTCATGAGTCTTGAGTCTGCTTTATTTCTTTGTTTCTTCTCCCTCTGTGCTTCCCTGTATCAGTTTAATGACAGCAAGATTGAAGCCCTTTCTCTGAGGGTAAAGGATAAGATTTTTCTCATCTTAGCATATGCTGTTTTAGAGGTAGAAGCCATTGGTTTTCCCAACCTTTCAAGATCCCAAATTTCTATACTCCCCCTCTTCTTTCTAATCTATTTCTGTAAAGTCTGTTCTGCTCTGGGCTTATCTCTTCCTTAGACTACTTTGATAAGTAACAACAGTATTAATATACAGACTCTTCAGTCATTCCTTATAAGGTTCTAGGCTCAATAGGAATGTGGTCTGCCTTCTAAGTCAGGCTTTTCAGGTAACACTTTGGTTTTTATTTTTTTAAAGAATCAAGAGACTTTCCTGGCTCAGACCAGGTTTTTAAGAGACATGTGCTTTGTTGTTCTGTATGGGAAAATATAACATAAAATTTACCATTTTGTGATCACTTATCATCAGGGTAATGTAAATCCAATCCACGGTGTGATATCATCTCTCACCTGAGAATCAAAAAGACCAGAAACAACAAGTATTGCTGAAGAATCCTTGTACCCCAGAACTGTAGACTGGTCCAACCCCTATAGAAAATGATATGGAAGTTTCTCAAACTATTTAAAAATAAATCCACATATGATCTTATGTATCTACCAGAAGAACACAAAAGCACTGATTAGAAGGGATATACTCTCTTGTATTCACTCTTGTTTACAGAAGCCAAGTTATGAAAATGAGCCAAGTGACCCAGGACAAAGGTCAGGGACGTGGAACTGAAAGATGTAATATATGTAAATAGTGAAATGCTACTCAGCTGTAAAAAGATGAACTCTTCTATTTGTTGAATACAGGGATGGAACTGGAAGGAATTGTGCTAAGTGAAATAAGTCAGAAAGAGAAAGAGAAATACCAGATGGTTTCACTTTTATGTGGAATATAGAGAAACAAATACAAAGAGTCAGATAAACCAAATCAATAACAAACCTTAGAAATGTGACTCAAACTAAGATGGGGGGGGGCAGGGAAACAAAGCTGTGAGTGAACACAATGCACTGTCTGTCATGGGGGGCTGAGGGTGCCTTGGTGGTGAGTGTGGTGTGGTGACATGCATCTGAGGAGGTGTGATCCTTTGTGTGCCTTTGAATCACATATGGTGCTTTAAATCAATATTACCTCAAAAAATGTACAATTTCAAAAAGGTATTATCAGGGGCATAAAGTCCATCCACATTGTGTGATCCACATGGTGATGACCATCAAACACTTTTCTTCTGGCAAAACTGAAACTTTGCACCCATTAAACAATAATTCAGCATTCTCCTTTCTCCCTTCTTTTGGTATTAACTACTATTGGTATCTGATAAAAGTGGAATCATATAGCATTTGTCTTTTTGTGACTGGCTTAATTGCATTTAATGAATGTAATGTCTCCAAAAACCATCCATGCTGTATTATGTGTCAAGAGTTTCCATCCTTTCTAAGGCTTAATAACATTGTTTTGTATATATAAAATATATTTTGTTTATCCATTAGTCCATAGATGGACTCTGGGTTGCTTCCATCTTTTAACTATTGTGAAAAATGAAGCTCATGGAGCTGGGTATGGTGGCTCGCACCTGTAATCCCAGCTACTTGGAGGGCTGAGGCTAGGGATCACTTGAGTTCATGGGTTGGAGACTACCCCATGCAACATTGTGAGAACTAGTCTCTAGAAAAAAAAAGAAAAATGCTCACAGGTATCCAAAAATCTCTTTGAGTCTGTTTTTGGTCTCTATGAGGATCTATCCAGGTAGTAGAGCTCCTGGATCATATTATAATTGAATGTTTAATTTTTTGAGAAATCGCCATACTGTTTTCCACAGAAACTATACTATATTACATTCCTAGCAACAGTGTACAAGGGCTCCCATTTCTTATTGATGTCACCAGCACTTATTTTCTGGTTTGTTTTTGTTTTTAATATACATCCTAATGACTATAATAGAAAACTTCATCTCATTCGGATAATGTATAATTTTTTCTTTCACTTTTTTTTATCATGTCAAAATGTATATAAAATAAAGTTGGCCATTTTAAATGTGTTACTCAGTGCCACTAATTACTCTTGCAGTGCTATAGTATCATAAAACCCTCACCTCTTTTTTTATAGAACTTTTTCATCAACCACTGAGGAAGTTTTTAAAAGCAAATTTTAGAAATTATGAAAATTGGTTTCTCAATATAGTAATATGCATCTCTAGAAAACAGAGACCTTTTCCTCCTTGCTACAATACTATTGTCATTTTCTCCATTCATATTTCAATGGAGAGAACTTACAGGGTCACACTTACTTTAAATGTTGCTCATTATTGGGCAATTATTGAGTGTAATTGAGCAGGCAGTGACCAAGTTATAACAAAAGAGGGGAGAATAGATTTAAGCACTATGTGAACCTATAGTGATAAAGCAATAAGGACTTAATTAATTAACCTTGCAAAAAGTTTGGAGGCTGTGATACTGGCTTTTATGCAGTGTCTCAATGATGTTATCAAGGAGTCAGGTCTTTCCTGCCATTCTTTTTTTTTTTTTAATTTTTAAATTTAATTTACTGATTCAAATTTACTTTAAAGGTAATATGTAATTATTAATCGGGATATCTGATGTCCAGTTCACTTATTTTTTTTATGATCTTGCTTATGCATTCCCAATTTTTGTGACATATGTTGCCATCCTATGTTAGTTTTGGGTCCTTGTACCTTTTGCCTCATTGGTACATGAGGGCTGTCATAGGATTAACTGTCATATTTTTACAATAGCATCCCCAGTGGGAAAGGAGGGCCGTTGGCAGAAAAGAGGTTTTCAATTATTCTCATTGACAAGTCTGAAAGATACTCATCAAAGGAAGAATTAGCTGCTTTTGGCTTAGACTAGTTGAAACTTTATGCCCTTGGGCTGAACATCGTTGAGGTCCAAAATAAAATTAGACTCTGTTAGCATGAAAAAAAGAAGAAAAGATTGTTGGATTGGCAATTATATCTGCTTCATAAGGGTAAATTTTGAAAATATTATTAGAGATATATATGGACTCTGAGGATCTTGGCATGGAAATTCTGAGAAACTTGTTCCAGTACTGGTAAAAGGGACTGTCTTCTGAGCTTATTCTGTGCATAATATGGGGACAGTGTATTTCATCTCTTTCTAAGAAAAAGAATCTTTTGGTTTACTAGTGTGAAAGGATCTCCTTAGTCAGTTGAATGAAGGTGATTCTTCTTTAAATTAAGGGAGCATTGGAGGAGAAAACCAGTCATTATTGGTACTGCTTAGAAAATATATTCCTTTGGTGGTAGTAGTATTTTATAGAAACACATTACTAATTAAAATATTGTTCTTGCCAGTATTCATGAAAATTATTTTGGGGAAAAATTTCACTTTTTTGTAGATTGAATAAGCTTGTTTGTATCTGTCTCTTTAAAGAAAGTCATGTATTCATAGGATGATACCAGGCTACTTAAACTATCATGCTTTCCCAAACTTAAGATTTCAATGAAAGCAAAATGTTAACTTCCAGCATAAGGAACTGGTTGTATTATAGACCTCCCCAGGCTTTTATACCTGAAAGACTGTAAACATTTTAGGAACAAAAGAAATATTTTCTGACATTATTACTTATCATTGTAAATAAATCGCAAAATAATACTAGCCCTTCTCATTAGCCAATGACAGGTATGGAAATTAACTTAAGATTCCCAAAAGGTTAAAAAAAATCAAGGAAGTTCCTAGTTTGTCCTTTTTTAAATGGCCAGGTATCTTTTTTTGGGCATTTGCAACTAGAAGACTTCCAGAGGAACAAAAATATCACAGCCAGAGCCCTCCACAAATCTTTGATAAAGTTCCTTTCTCTGAGGAGGAAGGAGAACATTAGGGATGTTGGTCACAGAGGGGAGCAGGGAGCAAATAGGGTTTTCAACATGACTCCTCACTATTTTGAAGAATCCCCATGCAGTTTTCTTCTGCCACAAGAAACAGAGTGAATGATATTTGTTGGGAATGGTATTTACTGAAGGAAAGAACATGTGATAGAAATATATAAAGAGTTAGCAGTATTGGCTCTCTAGGAGGATTAGACCATCTGGATAACAGCTTTGCAAATCATTTGGATAAATGAAACCATTTGGAGGAGAGTCTTCCAAACTGAGTCTAATGCCAGAACCCTTCAAGAAGGTTTATGCAATTTTGGCTCTCTTTTGTCTTTTGGCCCTTCTTTTGCCAGAAACTCACTAAGTGACATTGTTCCCCACAGAGTTTATCATTTGGGGTATGGAAACAATTATCCTAAGTTTTCCCCTGTGAGATTATAGTGGAAGATTTATATCAACAAAGTAATTATTATGCAAAATTGAAAAAAAGAATGTATAGCTCAAAAATACAAGGATAAAGCTATCTAGGAGAATGGAGTGTGCCTTCCTTTTCCCTTTGGTAACTGGTAGCTACTGTGTTGCTATAGCTCAGGGAATGTGGAATTTGTCCTTGCTAGCAAATAAAGTCTAGGTGACTCTTCCGAATGTGACTGGAACCAATGGACCATATTCATTTTATGTGTAGAAGTAGGAAAGATAGAGAACTAACTCTCTGTTTTAACGTATAACCCTCAAGTAGCATAGAGGTAGTGAAGAGAGTTCATTGAATAGACCTACTATTAATTCTCCGCACTCCCAGTCAAATATCTGAACTTAGGAACCTAGAACAGTTCAGAGAGTTTATTAAACCAAACCAAACCTTCATCTTTTGGCACCTGAAGAAATTCTCCTCCAACAAAGAGTTTGTCAGTCCCTGTTGTTTTTCTGTTGCTGGCTGGCTCTTTGGTCATTGTAAGCTGATTATGGGCCAAAGATGGACAAAAAGATTATTTGGGGCAAGAAATAATAAATATATAACAGAGGTCCCCTTCTGTGGTTAACACATTCCCTCCAGGGTGAGAGGAAAAATTAAAGGATCAAAGTAGGTCAGATGGGGCATCTGTAAGAAACAACCAGAAACTGGTTCTGAGAGAGCTTTTTACTTTGACCTTCTGGACTTCATAACTCAAAGGGGGTAGTGGGGTTAAATAGGTTAGGAAGTGCTCCCTGTTACGTACACTGTTCATGCACTCATTGTTTTGTTCCTGAATTCACACTGTCAGCTGAACGTGGTATGACAGGCTATATTATGGCTGAAATATATGTTCCTCATTATAAATCTTTCCTTACTATTCAGAAGACTGACTTAGATCATCACATATTTCTTGAAACTTGTCAAAGTGATTTATAAACTGTCAGGAGTCTAACCCACTTCAATAAAAACAGTTAAGGCCTACAGTTTAAGAAGACATAACCAGGTCACAAATTTATATGTAAAACTATAAATCTTTTAGGAAAAACTTTAACAAAAACTTCAACATCAAGATATGGTCAATGACTTCCAAAAATGAAAACTTTTAAGTTAGATCTTACCAACTTTTAAAACTTTTTGCATTGCCAAGACCATTCAATGGGGGAGAAATAGTCTTCTGAAAAAAAGATTTTGTATATTTACATGCAAAGGGATGAAGTTACCTTGTACCATATACAAAAATTAACTATATCAAATATGAAAGTGGCGAGAGCTGAAACTATAGTACATTTAGAATAAAACATAGGAAGAATACCTCATGACACTGGTTTGACAGTTTCTGGGATGGGATACCAAAAAGTATAGGCAACGAGCTGGGCGCAGTGGCGAGTGCCTCTAAGTGGTAGCCTAGGAAGCCGCAGTGGGGACCAGGTACCGAGGTTCGAGTCCCACCTGGGCATGTAGTGAGACCTAGTTCCAAAAAAAAAGCTG
Organism: Uropsilus gracilis; assembly: GCA_004024945.1. Lineage (NCBI taxonomy): Eukaryota > Metazoa > Chordata > Mammalia > Eulipotyphla > Talpidae > Uropsilus > Uropsilus gracilis. The sequence goes on along the minus strand of PVHY01018896.1, from coordinate 4,431 downwards.
GGCATGGTGGTACACACCTGTAATCCCAGCTACCTGGGAAGCTGAGGCTGGGGATTGCTTGAGTCGTCTGTGGTACCCCAGGTAACATGTGCCTGCTGTTCCACAGGCAAAAATAGCGAGACCAAGTCTCAAAAAAAAAAAAAAAAAGTATAGGCGATAAAAGAAAAAATAGATAAATTGGAGTTCATCAAAATTTTAAATGTTTATGCCTTAAGGGATACTATAAACAGAGTAAAACAGTTTTGTCACATAATAGGTTATATGACAAAAGATTTTGGAAATTATTTATCTGATAAGGTATGAGTGACCAGAATATACAAATAACTATAATTAAATAGCAAAAACAATAGCATTCAAAAATGTACAGAAGACATGAATAGAAATTTCACCAAAGAAGATATATAAATGGCCAATAAGCACATACAAAGATACCTAATATCACACTAGTCACAGGGGAAATACAAACCAAACCTGTAATAAGATAGCATTTCAAAGGCTTTAGAGATGAAATAACTTGTGAGTGTTCACAGAGTGAGTGAGTGGCAGAGCTAGGATTCAGTCCAAGGCCATACCTCACCACTACCATCCTTCCATATTGTCTCTTTTTGAAGGAAATTAGCATGCAGAAGTATTGCAGGTTCATACTATGATCGTAGAATTATCTCATTAACTCTATTTTCCTCCCCCCAAATTTTGTCCCATATAGGTCGTACTAAAAGGGGAGGTAACATGAGTATTTGTCCATTGGCAGTTGATTCTCACTATCCATTAATAAATAGGCATTCTGATTTACCTACCCAGCTGCTATAAAAAAGGACATAGGCTTGAATGCTTCTGAGACTGAGCTTGTGCACTGGCTCATTCTTGTACTGCGGAAATGTAAGGCATCGATTGGTTTGGGGTTACCTTCAAGTTGCTCCCACCCCAATGAGGCTTCAGTTTGTGCTAACTTCACTTTCAGTTGAACAATCTTTCATGTAACAAGATCTGGAAATGGTGCTAATGATTTAATTAACTGAAGCCCAATTTTTGACAAAATTAAGGTTAAGAATGAAATCTCCTAATTCAGTCCAATGGAACCCTTTTGACTAGATTCATCATGCTAGAGGACCCTATTTCAGGGGCAGATCTTGAATAACCTCCATCAATCTTCATCAGCCTTCATATTTTCTGTATTCCCTTTACATCTTAGCTTTCAATGAAATTGTTTTTGTTAGAATAATTGAATGTCTTCTGGACATAAATGAATAGATGCCAGAAAACCATAATGTGTATGCTTAAAATGTTCATCATTCTTACACATTAAGTAAACTGGTTTGCTATGCATCACAGTTTCATACAACAGCCTTTAGATAGTGCATAGAGTGTTACATATTAACAATTATGTTCATTAGCTCTCACCTCTGTATTTTCACTACCAACTATAGTACCTGGCACAAGTAGGTTTCAATATTTGTGAACTGGACTGAATTGAATGAGATTGAATTAAATTGGTTGGAAGTTGCTTTCAACTCCTATATGCTATATTTTATTTAACACCCCTGCTCAGATAGCATTTAGATTACAGCATGACTATTCAAGGACATTGATGACTATCCCCTTGTCTGAAAGAACTGCCTAATCAAATGGGGTAGTCCTAAGACATTCCTGAGACTTTGCAGGTAGCTAGGTTGAAAGGAGGGCCCTGTCCTATATCTGATTTCAACGCTTTGAAGGTCTAAGGAGTCTCAGCAGATGAAAACAGATATTATGGGAGAACAAAAAAATGGCCATGCTGGTTGAAATCCAGTAAGCAACTTTTTGTAGTTAATTGCAAAAGCTAAAATAATGAGCAGTGCTATCTCCTAGGGGTGCCACTTAGTCATATCATCCTCCTGTGTGTCAGGTTCACTATGGAGGTCACTAGGATGATTTATTTTCTTGGATCAGGTATTTTTGTTTCTGTTTGCCTTCAGGATTGTTGACATCCACTGTCTCAAATAGATTTTGTCTGATGTGATGAGTAAAGAAGTGATAATTACTTCTTTATTTTCCATACCAATTATTTTCCATAGAAAGTTCTGACATTTCTGGTTTACACTTCATTTCTATGGGGAATTTTTTATTTATGTGTAGTTGCTTTTTTTTTCAGGTAACATTGTTTTTTCAGGTCACACTGTTTCATAGTGTTATTTGTGTATTAGCGGTTTAAGATCTCCCCCCTTCAGGTGCTGTTACACCACATTCCATTTGCTTTAAAATAGAATATCCTAAATGCCTGACATCTATATTAAACTAATTTAAGCTCTGCACAACACATTGTTTTCCAGAGCATACATCTTAGAGTTTTCTGAGCTACTTAGTAACTTCATGATAAAAGTTCAGTTTTGCAAAGCATTTGTTATTTCCTTCTGCTTGCTAATTTCTTTAGTAACCATTTGTTTCTAACACTGTTGTCTGCCAAGTTGTAGACATATATGTAGGTGCCAGATCCACAGATCCATAAATCCGTGTTAATAATAGCACTAAAAGTAGGTCAGAGTGTGCCTTTAGTATTTAGCTGGTGTCCTGAAAGTCCTAACCCAAAACCTTTTGTCCATTTTTAAATATATTGGCACTTGTATAAGGATAAAGATGCAGATTTTTTTCATTCTCATCTGAGATGGTGAAATATTTAAGCCAAATACACCACATTAACAAAGAGAAAAGCAAAAACCAAATGATCATATTAATAGATGCAGAGAAAGCATTCAACAAAGTCCAGCATCCGTTCATGATAAAAGCCCTTGAAAAATTGGAGATTGAAGGAACATACCTCAACATAATAAAAGCAATCTATGACAAGCCTATGGCAAACATCATCCAAAATGGAGAAAAACTAAAATCATTCCAATTAAGATCTGGAACAAGGCAAGTGTGCCCACTCTCCCCACTACTTTTTAACATTGTGCTGTAAGTTTTAACTAGGGCAGTAAGGCAAGAGAAAGACATAAAAGGGATACAAATAGGAAAAGAGGAACTGAACCTATCATTATATGCAGATGACATGATTCTCTATATAGAGAACCCAAAAAAATCCACAGAAAGACTACTTGAAATAATAAACCAGTTCAGTAAGGTAGCAGGATACAACATCAACACACAGAAGTTGGTTTCCTATACACAAAAAGCAAGAAGAAGAAATTTAAAAAGCCATCCTATTTACCATCACGCCAAAAACAATTAAATACCTGGGAATAAACCTAACAAAACACATGAAAGATCTATAAAAGAAAACTTTAAAAAGTTGCTAAAAGTGATAGAAGACAAAAGGAAATAGAAAGACATTCCCTACTCATGGATTGGAAGAATTAACATCATTAAAATGGCCATCCTTCCAAAAGCAATCTACAGATTCAATGCAATCCCTATAAAAAATTCCAATGACATTCTTTAAAGAGATAGAAAAATAATTAAAGAAGTTCATATGAAATAACAAAAGACCTCGAATATCAAAAAGCCTCCTGGTCAAAAAAAGAAAGAATGGAGGCCTAACTATTCCAGACCTCAAGTTATACTACAAAGTCATAATAATTAAAACAGCATAGTATTGGTAGAACAGACAATCAGACCAATGGTACAGAATTGAGTACTTGGAAATGAAACCACGCATATATAGTCAGCTAATCTTTGACAAAGGCGGGGGGGGGGGACTTATATTGGAACAAAGATAGCCTCCTCAATAAATTGTGCTGGGAATATTGGACTAAGACCTGCAAAAAAAATGGACCAAGACAACATCCTCACACCTTGTACAAAAGCCAGCTCAAAATGGATAAAATACTTAAATGTCAGACCTAAAACCATAACACACATAGAAGAAAACTTGGGAAAAACCCTCCATGAAGTACAATTCAGAAATCCCTTTCTGGAAACATCTATAGATGGCAAAAAAATGAAGGAAAACATAAATAGATGGGCTACCTCAAACTAAAAAGCTTCTGTACAGCAAAAGAGACAACAGAAAAAAATAAAAGAAGCCCAACCGAATGGGAAAAAAATTTTGCCCTCCACAAGGGTGATAAGGGTTTAATACTGAAGATCCACAAGGAACTCATACAACTAAACAAAAGCAAAACAAGAAGCCCAATAAAAAAAATGGGGAGAACTAAAAAGACACTTCCTCAAAGAGGAAATACAGATGGCCAACAGGCACATGAAAAATTGCTCAATGTCACTGGCAATAAGGGAAATGCAAATTCAAACCACAATGAGATATCACCTTACACCAGTAAGAATGGCCCACATCCAAAGAATGGGCAACAACAAAATGCTGGCGAGGATGTGAAGAGAAGGTAACACTCTTACACTGCTGGTGGGAATGTAAACTGGTTCAACCTCTATGGAAAGCTGTGTGGAGGGCCCTCAGACTAATGAAAATGGAACTACTATATGACCCAGCTATTGCTCTCT